>LVTN01000807.1:87737-136830 GCA_001649415.1 Musa itinerans
CCCCGCCCGCCCTCTCTTCTCTTGGCTCATTTAAGTATAACGTTATTGAGTCAAGAAGCCACCTTAGCAATAATATGAATATTGATAGGGGGATGTTTTACATCTAGCCATGGAGTCTGTGTTATCTGTGTTCGACTTTTTGGCTGCATTGTCATCATGCACATAATGCACATTTGACCTTTTAATTGTGCATTTTTGAAATGCACGTTTGGACTTTCAAGTGCATATCTTCGAAATGCATGAGCTTTCAAATGTGTTGCCAAAATATGAGTAGGGATTTTTTACTGTATCATCAAAATACACATTTGGCCTTTCAACTATGTGTTGTTGAAATACACATTCCACCTTCCGGCTTCAAGTCATAAAAATACATATTTGACTTATACACATTTGACATTTTGATTATAACGGGAAGACATATCGGACCTTTATGGAGTCGTCACTTAAATCGCAACATATAGTCAATGTGGTGGGTGGGTTTTCTTATTAGCTTGGGCTTTGCTACTTATCGATGGCTACATCCTAGTTTTTGGTGATCTTCGAAAGGTTTTCTCGTGAGCTCCCGTTGAATTAAATCGATTCCATATTATTTTGGTTTCGAATCAAAACCATATTTTAATTTTAATTTTTTTTTATTTTTAATTATCTCAAAATATCCCTCTAATTAATCAATTTATTAAGTTATTGAAAGAATAAATTTATGATTTATAGGGACATTTGATCGTTCTTTTTTTTTTTAATTTTTCTGACTGCTTCGAAATCTTGTTCGATTCAAAATTGTCGAACTATTGATCCGATTTGATTCCAATTTGAACTAGTTGATTACTCGAAATCATCAAATCCCCGAGGCTTTTCTGTTAAGCAACAACTCATGTGTTTTATCTCAAGTACTAAGAATCGAGCAGTTATATATATATATATATATATATATATATATATATATATATATATATTATTGATCTTCAATTAAGTGGTTGGGACAGTAGACTTCTCCAAAATTATAAAATTCTCCTTGGAGTTTGGAGGAGAAAAAAAAAAAAAAAGTGTTATGATTGGCATGGTTGTGCTGCACATTCATGCTCTTAAAAAAATACCACATTCACAGCCTCGGTTTAAAAATGTCATTACATGTGCTGCACAAATACCAGCCTCATATTATGAAGTTTCAAGTGTGCAGCTTTAGTCAGGGCATCCAATTTCACCCAGCATTCTTATCTCATTCTTTCCCTTCCTTCAGAGAGCATTTGAAACTAAATTTAGATTGAAGTAAATCCAAATATAATTTAGCAAAACTACAAAAAAAAAATAGAGAGATTATGCTGAACAAAGTCTATCCAACTGTGACTAACAGAACACTGAACGTGAAAGAGAATTTAAAACCTAGTTTAGATCGAAGCAAATCTCAATATGATCTAGTAAAGCTACAAGAAAAAAAAGAATATGCTCAGTAGACTCTTATGAGGGTGGTTACCTACTTTATTGCTATGTTGATCAGTGTTCTGTTTGTGAAAATGAGATAGACTGTATTGATTATATTCTCTTTTCTTGTAGCTTTGCTAGATTATATTGGAATTTGCTTCAATCTAAACTGAGTTTCAAATTCTTTTTCGTGTTCAATAATCTGTTTATCATAATGGGATAGACTCTACGTAGTATATTCTCTCTTCTTATTAGGATAGATGATAGATCATATTAAGTCACAATGAAATAGACAACCCCTCGTAACAGTTTCTAAAAACGACTTTAATTCTAAGCAAAATACTTAGAATACTTTAATTCTAACCATCCTAGTCTCTTTAATGTTCTATTTATCTATCCTTTCAAAAACCTATAGATGCTCTTACAAGTACCTAACCCTTGACGATGAGGACTCCAAATCTAGTTGTTATCATCAGACTAAGGGATAAGTATATACATGTAATCTTACGTAGTAGGTAAGGATGAAAAATAAGAATTAGTAGTAAATTTCATGATTTTTTTTTAGTAAGGTAAATAACATAGAAAATATCGTTGGCCTCCTTATAATTGAGAAATGTGGGCTATTTGTTAAGGGGTATGTTAGAAAGTCAAGGGTACTCACTAAACCTAATGCTTAGTCCAACTCCAACAATTCTCCTAAGACCTTCCTTAACACAATAGATATTACTATTAATTCGCCTCCAGAATGACAAAGCTTTCCTATGACCCAAATCCTAACGATCAAGATAGTCAAGACTCTAGCTTAAAACATTTTAGATTTATTGAGAATTGAGAGGATACACACCTAGCGCTAACATTATACTGGACCAAACTAATATCCGTAACCCCCAAACCCTTGAATTTTTTAGGGGTCATGACATGATTCGAACTAACGATGATGAGGGGGAGAGTTATCCTAAAAGAAATATTTAGTATACTTGCAAATAGAGTTGGCAAACTTATTGGTGGTCCAATAATTAGTGATGGAGTGAAGAAAAATAAAATCTAGAATATAATTAATCAATATCGCTTGTCCAAAAAGAAAGTGTTAATCACCGGTCATTGATTCTATCAAGGAATTTCTTGATGATTTGGTTTTGAATATTAAGAGGGATCTATGAGAAAAAAAAAGGTTCCTAAGTATAGGATAAGCCAAGATCACGAATTCCAAGGAGTTACAAACCCTATGTTTGACATCAACAATATAATACTTGAGAAAGCAAATAGCATATTTACTGTTGTTGATGTTAAAGGCCCATAAGGTTGGAATATAAGTTATTTCAAGATTTAGGGTTGGCTCTAATAGTAATCAAGATATCATTCACAAAAAAATATGTTATGTTTAGCAGTAAAAGGTCTAATCTTGTTTCGCTCAACATGGATAATGACAAATCTTTGTCTCGCTCAAAATACGCATTTAAAAGGATTGAAAGGAGCTATCGAATAATGATAATCAAAGAAGAGAAAAAAATTAGATCTCCCTATCGTATACCGTGATAGAAAAAAAGAAATATTCACTTGATAGTTAACAGCCAAGATCCAATTGGTAAAAGATGAAGGGATGTTCATTCTTTCTAGGATTCTAGAAATGATGATGAAAAGGGTAGCCCAGGAGAGGAAATTAAAAGCTTTTTTGTAAATCGATTTTGATTAGGATTATTAGTGGTTCTTCCCATGAAAATAAAACATTGAATGGGTTAACTCCTATGCAATAATAATATTATGAATACTATTATACCTAATGACATGCTCACTAAGAATCAAGCTAATGACATGCCATCAGACGAGAGAATGCTCTCCATATATCAGACAGGAAGACCTCCCGGAGAACCCAATGTGTCTGCATTAGACACGACCAAATGTCGCCACAAACGAGTACACCACACATTACCCATTACAGTTTTCTGACACAAGTAAATGGAGTTTAACGTCACCATCCCAACAAACAAGATTTTTTACAAGCAACTTTTTACTCAACTAAACGAGAGATAAATGTTCATACTTATCGAAAGATTCCCACATCATTAAATAGATCACTACTTAGCAAGAAGATTTTACATTAAACTGCAGGAAAATGTGCCAAATTACAGGAATAATGTAGCTGAGTGCTGTCAATTCTTCTTGGACCTTAGTAACTGCTTGCTATCCGTGATATAGACGAGTACGTTCCAAGTGCAGCGCTGATGATGCCTAATGCAGCAATGGTGGTGCCCAAAACAATCTGTTAATGTACAAAAGCAAGCAGATCATCAGAACCCGAATTTGCACTTTTAGGTTACCCAATACACCTTAATCAAATCAGTCTTAAATTAAACTGCTCATAAAATAGCCAATTAAGGATTTTAATAGGTGATGATACCACATGTAATCTTAAAATCTTCTATGTTCTCCCTTGAAGAGAAGAACAGATACTAGAGTTACGACGGAAGCAAGCTCACATTACCTGCAATGGTTTAGCTTTGCTCTTAAATATCTTCAAGAAGCACAGTGCGGGCATTACAATGGCCTGGTAAAGCAAATCAGATAATGTATAATATTTACTCTTTGGAAAAAGTAATATTTGTTTAAGTATTTACTCTTTCTATATCCCACATTCTTGTAAATTAAGAAATACTTCAAATGAAAAAAAAAACACAGCGAGAAACAATCACCATATACAAACAAAATAATGCAAAACCAGGATGTACTATCATAACTTATTTCTAAGCTTTAAGAAAACATAAACAAAAAAAACTCTATTATGTCAGGGAAAAGTATTAACAATCTGAAGTCATAATGGGAACAATATGGAATCAAATTAGAATACAACAAGATAAGAGTGAACATATCTAGGTGATCCATACCAGTGACCGACAAGTCCTAGATAACTTACTCATAAAAGTCCAGCTTAAGGGTGCACCCCATGTCATAAAGTACACAGATTATGAAAAATCGAGGCTACTCACTGTGAAAGGCATCCTTTCAAGTAAGCACTCAGCCTCACCCTTGATTGGTGAAACCATACAAAATTATGGGCTATCTTAACTCTTAAGCATGTTTTCCATGACAAAAGGTGGTATGATGAACAAATTAAGTGTCCAAAGTATGATCTCAGCATCATACATGCACAGGACAACATTATAGAAAATAACAGAACTTATAAAGACTAGCAAAGAATGAAAAGCTCAAACCCAAATGATAAATAACCTGTGCTGAGTAATTTCTTTTTTCTTTTATAGTTGTTTTGGGGCTTTTTCAGAAATTCATACACTCAGCAAACCGGTACGGATCACTATGGTACCAGTCCAAGCCCCAACTGGTATCCTACCAGTATGCGAAGTTGCAAACCTTGATGTTCCAGCTTTTCTTTTCAGGCATTTTTTGAAACTTGATTCATACTGCCATACCCAGTACATTACTGATAAATGATATTGTGAACCATGCTCCCATACCTATATATGTGTCATACATAATATTTATAGGATATCTCTAGATATATAATATGCTAAATAAAATACATGTCTATGAAATTGTCAAGAGATGGCTAAAATCAGGTAACTGTGAAGATACTTTTTATATAATTAATAAAAATATGACCATAAGATCAGCAAGTCACGCAACCGAGAGATAACCCAAAGCATACAAAGATGAGGCCTTTTTTTCCCACCAAATGTAATCCATAGCCCTTGATCAGACAGCATGGATACTTCAAATAGTGTCATATATATATAAGATAAGCTTTACATGCAATATTTAGGGATATTCTTGGATGCTTATTAGATACTTCCTCAAAATCTTTGAATTTCAAATATTTTAAATTTTAAGCAACTAAGGATATATTCCATGCAAGGTTTCATATCTCAACCATATTGGTCGATATGGTTTGGTATTTACTAGTCCAAGCACCATATAGAAACATATAGCTTGATATCGGAACAATACCATTCTTTGTTACTATTGTATTCAGTGACACTGAACAGAACAGGCAGATATACCATCCTGTATGCCGATCCCATACTGGTCTGATAGATCACTGAAACCAGTACCAGATCCAGATTTGAAACCTTGATTTCATAATGCTTCTTGGGATAAGTTAGTTTTTCTTTTATTAAATGTTGACATTTATTATGGACAAAATCAAACATCAAGTTACTTAATTAATGATCTTACTTCATTTATCACAAACTCTTGTGATTTTATCTTTATGTTTGACCAATTGTCACTAAAAACAATCTTTTGATATAAATGTATTCGGAATTGTTACTTAATTACTTGTTATTTATTATCATACATAACTATGCATTCTTACTCTAAATAATGTCATCAAGCTTAATTATAAACAGTACCATACATGCAAAAATGTCCATATCCCTGCCTTACAGTCAGATGAAAGATACATGTATCCAGTTAAAACATGGCCATGTAAAAACTGCAGACAAGATCCAAAACTAATGCTTAACAGGGCTTGAATGTCTAATAAGGAAAAAATAGAACAAAGCTATACCACAAGTATACTGAGAAGTGAACCGATCAATGCCATCACAAGACCTGAAACCATGTCATAACAGCTTGAAGTTAATATGGTCCAAAGAAGAAATTATCATTTGGAATGTTCAATACTTCAATCATATAATAAAGTCATAAAACATTGTTTTTCTTGTACAAGAAAACAAGACTATATGCTTGTTGAACTGCACATGTCAGTATTCTAATATCCTAAACAAAAAAATGCTCAAGAGTTGAGGAAAAGGGGGGCAAAGAAACAATAGCTAGGTAAGAGAAAAAGAATTACCCCACAAAGTTTGTCTAGGCTTTGATGTCAGTTCAACTTGCCAAGTCACAACTTAGACTTGCTACCAGTAAAAGAAAACTTTTCCACTTGCAGAGGCTGGATATATTGACTTAGAGGTAGAGATATGATTATAGCGACTAATTTGGTTTTAGGTAGATATGGATTTATAGATGAATAGTAAATATTGACTAGCAAAATGAATCACAGTCTCACATTGGCAACTAAAACTCCATCCTCTATTCCCAATTAATAGTCCTACCTAAGGATTTAAATCCCAGTCCTAAACTGGTTAGATAATCTACCTGATTGATACGGTTTCAGTATACTGGAGGCTTACTGTCCATACCACTTAGTTGCCTAAAAATAAATTATAATAATAAAATACCAACTAATAAGACCATATGATTCAATACCAGCCTATGGTTGGACTAGTTAATACTGGTCAGTACAATATAGGTATTTGATAGTTGAAGCCATTGGCCTACCTAACTCATCCAATTTTACCAATCATACTAGTAAAAAAACTTAGGGCGAGCCTTGGTACAATGATAAGGTTGTACCTTTGTGACCTAGGAGATCGGGATTCAAGCCACAAAAATAATCTTTTTAAATATTTAAAGATAAGACTGCATACATTGACCCTCCCCAGACCCCACATTGATGAGAGCCTCGTGCACAAGGTATGCCCTTTTTTTAGACTATAAAAAAAACTCATCCTCGATACATAGAGTGGAATTGTATTATTTCAGAAATATATACTTGTTTTTCACAATAGAATGCTCTAACACTTGTAACAAGGGCTTTTAATACCGAATCGTATCGCCCGATATGGGCGGTACATATCGGTCCGCCAGCAGACCGATACATAGATCGCCAGCTACTGGGCAGTACCATTGATATAGCCCCGTATCAAACGATACGGGCTGTATCAGGCGGTAACGATCAAAATTTCGACCGTTACCACCGATCTTAGGTACGGTCTTAAATTCCGCCAGGTAGTGATAATAGTCACCCTTTATCTTCAGGTAGAAGACCTTGGAGTCGATAGCGGCGGCGTCAAGGATGAGGTGAGCATCTAGGAGGCGGAGGATGCCGCCATAGATGGAGTCGAGCTTGGACTCGATCCGAGCGCGGTAGTCGCGGATGGCGACCACATGGTTGTGGTTTCTACGGCCCTCCTTCTGTTTGATGAAGGAGATGATCCGCCAAGTCACGCGGAGAGCGATGATGACATTCTTTAGGTGATGGAGAGGAGGTTGCGCTCCTCCACCGTGAGCTCCTCCCCCTCCCCCACCGCGCCAACAACCTTCTCCATGTACTCCACCATCTCCTTGTAATGCTCCGCCTGCTCTGCCAACTTCGCCATGTAACGGTCTCTTCCCTCCCTACTGCCATATACCTGCTTGTTCGATGGGGCCCACCAATTGACCTCCTTTTTCAAAATGCTTTGCGTACACCGACAACAATGCTCGCTTACCTTCCTTCCGACAATTGGGAATGACCAAGGACCCACACGCGGAGCCCACATCTAGTAAGAACAATCCGCACAGAGATCGTAAGCGGATGGGTGGATGCCGCGAGTTTCTGGGATTGAAGTTTTTATTCTGATTAGTACTTAATAAAGTCTATGAAGGGTATTAAAAAAGCTTTGCAACCGGAGTGATTAACACGAAGCACGACAAAAGAATACTCGCGATTACAAAGGAATATTGACTTAAAGAATGCTAACCTTTTTGCAAAGAACTATTGTGTTAGTCTATTTTTCAGATATTTTCAAAAGAGTTTATGCCTAATTTAAGTGTACCACTCGGTACGCCCCGACGTACCACTCGATACACTGTACTGTGCCATACCGAGCAAAGCTCAGTACACCGATATGGTACAATATTCAGAACCCTGCTTGTAACAAAGACTTTGTCGTGCATATACCATATGATGGCCCATATTTATCATCAATTTATTCCATCGACAACTCCTACCCTACTAGGATTTTGCATTGTTGCTTTGAATACCAATCCAGACACTGGTTTCAACAACCAATCAACCAAGTATGATATTGAGATACTGAGCAGTACATCAACCCATACCACCAGGTATCATTGAAAAATACCATAATGGTACACCAACTAGTATCAAGTTCACTGATCCAGTCTGGTACATGATATGACTGATAAATGCTAGATCCTTTAGCCACTTTAGTGCAATAGCACACCAACTACATATGGTGTTTATGTCACATACAATTTAGCCTTATTAACAAGTCAATGACATTGGGAGTTCTTCAGACTCTCTTCTTTTACACTTCCTCTTTGCAACCTATTTTTCTTGAACATACCCAAAAAGACCCATCCAACTCAACGTAATCATTGGTCCAGCTCTTGAACAATGTCAAGGAAGGTTGGATTGGGTCAGTCTGGTTGCAACAGATTTTCATGTGATGGTTGGACCTGCATTTATGATTAGCTCAAACCAATTCAACTGAGATGCATCCCTAGGTGAGATAATGTAATGTATGATTGACGATTACGACATGCTAAAACAAGGACAAGGATCCACAGTGAAGTTTATACATTGCCAAAACAAATGTGTGCAAGTCTGCAAGAGAGAACATTGATGCTTACAGGGATAAAAGAACACGCAATGTAGAGACAGTTACTTCGATAAGTCATCATAAATGGTACCGAAGCCAACTCTAGCCATATCTCAATGCAACTAGTGATATGCATTGGGGGTGATGACCTTTTAAGGCTAACCATGATGTGATTGGGAGAGGGATTATGTGGGGACCTACTAGTGCTGCCTAACTGGTAACAGAAGAAAATTCGTGTACATGTAATCTCAATTTCCAAAATAGTAATTTCATGTGTGCCTTTAAGGTGAGGTCCACAATGTTATGCATGCATCCTTGAAAAATACAAAAGCCAATTTCACTCCATATTATTGTCATTTCACAACCTCTGATTTCACCCATTAAACAATAGTTTGTATTTTTAATTTTTTATGGTAACACATCTTTTTCATGTCAAATGTTGAGCATCAGATCAAAGCTGATGACACAGAGAGACACAAGGAACTGATGGTAACCATCCCCCTCTATCTCTCTTTCCTTTTTTTTTCACATTTCTTTGTGTATTTATGCATCTGGCAGCTATTTAAAAGAGTGTTAGCTACTACTAAAATATGAGCAGCAATTAGATTTTTAGTAAGAAATGTCCAAAATACATACCGAAGAAGGGTAGAATAAAAGCAATGCATATGGTAGAAACGACGAGGGTGGTTCTTAATAAAATAGAGCACCATATTGTATCAGCAGTTCTTGGAGGAAGCAGCTCCTCCAAACTCCTGGCTAATGGATTTAGTAATAAAGCATACCTGTTTTTAATTAAGGGTAGAACGAAGGTGATAAAAATCAAGAGTTCTTGCATAAGGCAAGCCAGTTCATGAAGACAATTTAAGTCAAAAGGATACTTAGTGAATGGATTGATTACCTGACAAAAATCACATTATCACAATGTTAAGAAATGACAGAAAAAAAACAAGAAGTCAACGACTGATCTTAAAATATGATAATTACCGTTGTCCATATAGCAACCTTTGAGGCAAATGTGTGCTTTGGTAAGTTCAATGTTATTTGAGAGAGCGTGCCATCACCAAACATCCGATATCCAAGTGTGGCAAAAGAGCCATATATTGCAGTGCACAAAGTGAAACTGTTTACAGAAGTTGGAGAGAGAATTTTTCAGGAAACAGTTTGAAGAATGCTTTAAATAAATTACTGAGTAACGCTAGGTATGTTAATACCATATTAGCAATGCTCTATTAAATTTTGACCGATCTGACATTGATTGGTAAATATTTGGAAACACCGAATGCCCAGAGAAGCAAAAACCATACACACCAATAGCAAATGGCAGGCCCCCCCAATTTACAGCTTTACCAGTGTGATGGAACCCAATTCCATCGATGGTACCAACAAAAAAGACAGAGACAAAAACCAAAATAGTGGCAACCACACCACCAGCTGCAAAAGAGACTGGTACCAAATTAAATCTTCCAGTAAGATCCTAAATATATATGGAAAATGACGATTCCAACCTGAAAGGTAGGAGATGATTCTAAGGTCTCGCAGCCAAACAGTTGGTAGAACAATAAGAGCAGTTAACATTCCAAACAAGTGAACAGAATCAATATGGATTCCAGCCCACTCGATCGCAGCCCCAGGAAATATTTTATTGAGATTATCGCCTTCTAAAATGATAAATTCCACACAATATGACTGCATCATGGGAAAGAAAATTAGTAAATTCTCAAAAAGATCATAGCACTCACAGAAAGCTCAAATCAAAGGGATTTACTTCCCAGGATCAGCACATGAGCCATACTTACATATAGTTCTGTGTACAATATAACCTGCATCAAACATAGCAGCATCATCAGATCTTGGTTGACCAAGTAAGAAAGACAAGTACACGATAGACTATCGGTCAATGCAAGTTAATATTCTTATGAGTTCAATGCAAATTTACCAGCAAAGTGTCTGGTATCCACCAAAGATCCAGCATTCATGGAATTTGAACTAAGAAATTGGATCTGTAATAACTTCAGTTACACCAGATCCATGCCCATCTAAAAGTTTCTTAACTTTTCCTTACATACATACTCAGGCAAACAATGACAGTTGAGATCTTCATTGTATACCCATTCTAGCTTCTATAGATCTGTTTATGATATATTTTGCATCAAAAGTCATCATGTCTAAAAGTTGTTTGCCATAAGAATGGGGCCAGTTGCAGAACATAAAGCAAAATTAAGAAATCTCCTTAAAATTCTATGAAGTTCTCAAACTGGACACCAGACACTTTAAGGGTGGTGTTAAATTCCTAACCAAAACAGAGTTAGGAAAGAGGACTTACAAAAAACTAAAAGATTATAAAAAACAAATAATCCAGTTAGTCATGAAAAGAACTATCTTATGGGATATGCTTTAAATGAGGTACCATTGAGCAAACTCCAAGATTCTCCTAAACCAAAGCAAAGTCTACAAGAAAGGGTAGAGAGTGCTGCAAAGCAATGGAATAAATTTCCTGCTTATAAAGAAGCAGCACAATATATATATATATATATATATATATAATAGATTAGTTTCCAAGAAATCTGCCCTTCATGCCTTGGACAATCATTAGCTAAATGAATTTCAATACGTGGGCAACTACACCATCGATGAATAAGTTGAGAGAGACTCACAAAACAGTTTCCCTCCTTTCTCTTCAGAACAAAAGCCACACTATCAGATACAAGACAAGTGCAGGAATATTTTTAGAAATTAGAATAATCCATATCTCATTGAGATGTTATAAATAAGTTCAGGACTAATAATTAAGCTAAAACATATTCAGTATTATGTTTAGTCACCAGGCATGAGAGTTAAGAACTCACAGATATGAAAAGGCGTCCAAACCTTCCAAATGCAGCTTCTCCAATATCTGGGTAACTAAAAATGCCATCTTTACTCTCAAAGCAGTGCTTCATAAGAATGCCTGTGTAACAACAAATAGCTGCAAAAAGAACTAGCAATGCCATACTAGCCCAACCAGCCTCTTTCACTGAAAATGGAGTAGAAAGAAGGCCGACCCCTGCCAATACATTTACCCCTACCAAAAGTAACAAACAAAGATATTTTAAATGACACTAATAATCATGACATAAAATTCAAATACACATTATACTGACTGCTACAAGTTAGACCCAGCAAGTTCTACTTCAGCATTGAACATGATGGGACTCATTAAACAAAAATAACCATTAGTAAAATGATTACAGTTGCTCTTTACCATTAAAGACAGTCTGAGTCACACTACATCCATGATGAATATATCCTTCACCAGAAGACTGCACCTTAAAGGAGACTGATCCATCAGGTGTGGAAGTGAGAGATCTCCTGAGGTTCTTATCTGACTCTTGTTTCTCGTATATGCTACCAGACAAAAGAGGCAATTTCATATCTGAATCTTGTGCACTTTGACTGTGAATATCAAGACTAGAATATCTAAGACTTGGAATAGGCCCAACGTAACCAAAGGCTGGTGATGCAGAAATTGTGTATGAATCAATTGTTTCCCTGTCAGAACAGTCATGATCACAAGGAAAGAATAAGAATCATTCTCAAGGAACTCCTGTGTGAACATTTCAGAGGCATAAACATTGAAAAATGCATATAAATGACTAGTAGCATAAAAACAATCTCTTGTTAGACAACCTGAAAATATGGCACCTAGGCTGGCACCCAGGCACCTTGGGGAGCAGCATATCATGAAGCCAACTCATCCAACATATCCATCAAGTGAACAGTTATTCAGATATAGAAATTTTGAAGTTTATAACTACTAAAAGAACATGATAGCCCCATGATTGATTCAAAGTTTTATCATTTGCAAGTATAACTCTAGTAGTTTTTCCCAAAATAATGCAAGAACTAATACTAGTTGAGTGAACATAGTTGTGCATGCCAGAATCTGTTCACCTCCGAAAATCCAGCAAAACTACATTAAGATAGCTTACATGTTAAAGAAAAGCCAACAGAAGCAGGCAAAGCACTTTATGTTCCCTTTCCTGCAAAGGGTGTGCATTCTTTATATATATTAATTTAACAGGTCCCTCCTCCACAGAAGTGACCCCATTTTACGAATATGAGCCAGGAATCCTTAGAACAACGCGAATTAGGTTCGTTATCATTGCAAAAGGAAATCATTTTTTTAGTGCACTATCTGCTAACCCCACCATCACTACTTTCAATCTTTACCGGCTGCCACAGGTATAGCGGAAGGAGCAAATCCAACAATGATCTAGGTCGTTCTGCTTCAATAGCAACTTGAAGGGTAAAAGAGAGGTCCGATCAAGAAAACCTGAAGCTCTGGGGCCACTGCTGGGAGTAAAACGAAGAGGAGCGCTCCCGCTCGTCACCCTCTTCCTCGTTCCCTTCTTCGTTCTCGCCATCGCTCTTATACTCCGCCACCTCCTCATCGATGTCTGCATCGGTGCTGTCGTCATCGAAGAAGAGCTCGACGTCCTTCTCACCCCGGGCGGTAGAGTTCTCCATCGAGAGGAAGAGTGTCTCCAACTGCTCTCGAACACGAACCCTAAAAGAAAGGAATTTAAGGACAATGGCGACGAAACCGGCCGCTCGGCAACAGGAAAACAAGAGCCAGGACGCCGCTGCAAGATGACGACGATGCGTCGGCTTGCTACAATTGCATTCTTTAATACAAACATTACCATTTCTCCTCCTAGTTTTTTTAATTTCTTCCCCATTTTTCGGAAATTATAGTACAATTTGTTTTTTATCCATATCTAAGCAATCTACCCATAACGACCTCCAATAATAAAGTTTTATCATACGATGTCCTCATTTGATTTTTACAAAAAAAAACACTTTCTTCTTTAAAATATTAAAAATAATCTCAAAATCAGGTCAATCCTTTTTATTAAATCAAGTAGCCTGATTCAAACTCTATCGATCCAAAGGCTAATTCGATTCAATCGTGATCCGAGTCACATGGATTTAAGTCCAATTTTGCAAAGCGAATTAGGTCCTGTTTGAATCAAAAGTTAAAGGGTTTACACAAAGGTTACATCGAACTAGTATACATCTTCTTTCTCTACTCCTCTTTGGCAAAGGATAACGACGATAAAGTTTTATATTTCTCGATGGTATTTGCAAATGGTGATAGCATCCTCCTCTTTTCGACGGTGGCAAATAGCGATGATGATGACAAAGTCCTCTACTCCTCATTGATATTTGCGAATGACAATGACATCCTCTCCTCTCTAATGACGATGAATTTCTTTGCTCTACTCTGGTATTTATAGTGGTAGCGACCTCATCTCCTCTCCAGCTATGAATGATAGCTTTTTTGTTGACGACGACATCATCCCCTCCTCGTTGGCAAACTTCTCCCTTTTTTTTTCAAGAAAAAATGATAATTTATATTAATTATTATTAAATTATATACAACTAATATCTTTTTTTTTAAGGTGTAAAATACCTCTTTCTTCATCACCCCCTCATTCACCACCCTATGCTTTTTCAGCTATTATGTTACCCCCTCCATAATACATAATTGATGGTCATTATTATATCGATCATTTTAAGTATTTTATCTGTAAACCTAGTGATAGGAACGGAGATCATATGATGTTCATTTTTTTTAGATTGTGTCATCTTCATGTTCTTAAGAGAACACTTGTTTGTCATATATTAGATATTCCTAACATTCCTACGTGTCAATATGCTCTAGATAACATTCCTAGTTAAATTTAGCTCAAGCGATGTTATTTTAGTTTTTGGGGTTCCCAATTGTTGGTGAGGATCAAGAATATGTCAAGTATAAAAAGAAAGAAGAAGAAATTAAAAGATTATATAAGATACTTAGAAGATTATGAACTTGGCCAACTTATGACCCAAAGCATGGAGGATTATTCATTTGGATCAATTGATAATCCATTGTCTTTCGTAATGCATTGTGCGACACCTAAGGGGCGATTAAGGCTTACTCTGTTGGCAATCCGTAGATAAAATATATCATGCCTTATAATACAGCTTATATTTATTTAAGATGAGAAAATTATGTAAAGAATTTTAGGATAATAAAGTTAAATGGTGGAAAGCCTAATTATGCCCCATGTTGTTAAACAAATTGTTTAACAATATGATATCATCTTGGTAATTTAATTAATATTATTGTGAATTGTTTCCATATGTTTGGTTTGTGATTGAATATGTGTTACTATTATGATTCATTATATGTGGTTGTGATGGTTTTCACTAGTGCGTGAATTTAGGTTGCTTTATTTTTTAAATAAGGTGCTTTGAGTTGAATCTGTGATCGAGTATAAGAATATAACTCAAGTATAACATGAATATAACTCAAGTAATTTTCTTCAAACGTATCCAAATTTCTCTATAACTATATTAATATGACTCTAATAAGTTTAATATCACTTTTCCTATTTACTTTTGAATTTATGGTGATTAATTGTCCAAATAGAATGCTTTTGGTTGAATCTATTATCAATTGTAACTTGAGTGTAATCCGAGTATAATGCAAGTGTAACTCAATAAAATTTTACCAAACCTATCGAAACTTCTCTCTAACTATCCACATATAATTTTAGTATGTTTAGTATCGTTTTTCTTTATTTTTTTTTTATTTTAGGATGATTAATTATCTTAATAGGCAACTTATGTTTTGAATCTGTAATCGATTATAACTCGAGTATAACATGAGTGTCACTTAAGAAAATTTCATCAAACCTAACCAAACTTCTCTATAACTATCCTAATATGATTCTAGTATATTTAGTATCATTTTTTTAATTTATCTAATTTTAGGGTCATTAATTGTCTTTTATAAATATCATACTATGATTCTAATATATTTAGTATCATTTTTTTAATTTTTTTATTATTTAAGAGTGATTAATTATCCAAACAGGGGATTTATGTTTTGAATCTATGATTGAGTGTAACTTAATCATAGTATCATTGAGTGTAACTTTATCAAACCTAACCAAATTTTTGTATAACTATCCTAATATAATTCTAATATGTTTATTTTTTTTTATTTTCTTTGATGTTTAGAATTATATAATTCTAATATGTTTAGTATTTTTTTATTTTCCAATATAAGTTTTGAAAATGTATGGACCAAAATATTAAATATAATTAATTATATAAGATAATTTGTAATTGACCCTAGTAGAGTATACGTGTAGAGCGGTGTAGAGAGGGATTAAGAGGAAAACCATTCATTTCAGATGGATATAAATGGAACTTCGTTGAGAAAAGAATTAATTTTAATAATCAATATGTCAGGAAAAATAATTAAGATAAAATAAAATGAAAATATCAGGTGGTGTACATTCAAGGTGTAGTTTATCGACTAAAGGATACGTGTGGCAACAGCGGTGGTCGGCGAGTGGATAAGATCCGGTGGACCCCATCTTTCACCGCTGGTGCACGATTGTGGAGTAGAAATCTACTGCGTGTATATGTTATAATTTCTCAAGGAAAATAAATATAGGCTATTTTGCATATTTAATTTGTTTTCATTATTTCTGCCTTGTGTATATTAAGAAACAAAAAGATATAAAAAAGGATAGATACATTAGGTTTGCAAATTACTGCAACTTGGAAAAGATCATATTTAGTTAGATTAATTGTTAATAGGATAGGCGCTGTGGGTATAGAAGTCATTCCCAATTCATTCATAAATTCCATGCAATCTTTAAATAAAAACAGGTTTTCGCATTCTTATGTTCCATATTAACAAGCAATATTTTTGTATATCAAGTTTGAGTTTACGAATGAATGAGCGTTTTGTATATCATTTAGTGTAATATTTTTTAAAAAACTTATCATATGATTCTTGTTTTATCGTGAAAAAGATGATATGTTTTTTATACATTCATCTTTTTTTTTTTTCCCAGCAAATTTTGAATAAGTTTCAGATTAAGTTACAATGAGCATAATAAATTGGACCAACAATTATAACAATCCCCTCGATTTTAAGAGAGATATGATGTATTTATAGAAATAAAATATAACTTTCTAGTTGAATGTCTAATTATAATTCTAGTGCTCCGAGCAATTTAAATCTAATTACCAACCATTTACACGAAAGATCTCATATCACTCTTAAAAATCTAATGCTACTTATTGAGTTAGGATATTTGGACTCTATTGGCAAATGTTAGCAGTTGATCACCGCTAAGAGATTGTGCAGTCCTTCTTGTCTCATCTCGACGATCTTGAAGTTGCCAAAGAAATATGCTTACCTTGTAGCTGATGAGTACACACATGAATAAGAGAGAGAGAGAGAGAGAGAGAGAGAGAGAGAGAGAGAGAGAGAGAGACATTAAACTTTGGTTCAAATATTCAGGTGTTAATCATCGTGTACAATTTTGGATTACAAAATTATTTTGATCTTTTCTTCTCCATTTCTGTGAAAATTATATAGTTTGATAAAGATATACATATAGTTTGAGAAATGATAACTACTCATATAGTATTAAAATATAAATTAATAGACTTAAGTTTGTAAACAAATATGAAGGATAACAAATTACAAAGGTTATTTTTAAATTTTATCTACATCTGGTTATAATACATATATGAATAGATATTGATGAATTGAAGTTGAGTCTGTTGATTACCCACATCCAAATCCAAGAAACTAACAGTAGAAAAAGTACAAATCAAAATGATCATGTCTGCCACCTACGAGTGTTGTGTTTGCTCGACGTGGCTGTTTAATTGATGCCTAACCATTGGATTAAATATAGATGATGATATGACTCATTTTGGATCAATTGAGAATCCAGACTTGCACCCCAATCAACAATATCCTGAGAAAATATTATTTAGGGTGTCTCTTATTTCAAGGATATTTTTCTTTCTTTTTTCTGTAAATAAGAATTGTTCTAAATTTATGACTTTATTTTTAACCTCACATAAGATCTTGAAACTGACTTAACCATTAGAATGTGTTAAATAATAATAATAATAAAATCAAAACCAAATACAGGCAAAGTATATCTAAAATCACACCAAGATATAACATGATAAAACTCTTAATTGGTAGATAGAAATATTAACGAACAAACTAAAAAACATTTACAGGAAAAGTTGAGAGTATAAACTTCTCACTTAGGAGAAACAAGATATATTCTCTCTTATAATAAAATAAACAGAGCAAGAGAAACTCATAAATGGAAGAAATGAGAAACCAAATGAAATAGAATAATAATTCTTCCTCTTCTCACTTCTCTTTTTTTTCCCCCTTCAAGAGTATATCTCTCTTGATATACTTAGCAAGGCTTCTTTAATACTTAAATTAATAGAAAGTTCAAAGATCAATTTTTATGTAAAGAATTCAAGGTGTTCAAAGATCATTGCCTCCTCCTTTCGTGGGCTTTGAGTTTGGTATTAACGTAGAATATTTTTTTAATATTGATTAAGTATGCTTGTATGGTGGCACATCTTGACTAATTGATCTTAGTTAACGTCATATCATCACTTGGCTGAAAGGGCCTTCGTAGTTAACTATTATGTCAAACCATGATCTGTTATTTTTATTATGATTGGATGTCATATAACCTAGTTGGTGTCATATCATCACTCGCCTATTTGATACAATTATTTCTTCCTTTTTTGTGTAAATAGTAAATGGTGAGATTGAGATTCAATCCTTGGACCATGATATCAAATAAAACAAATAGGTTTGCCTTAACTATGACTATCATTATTTGCATCTAAAGCTAGTTAAGTGGTACTTCATATGCTTTTATCTTAGGATATGTATTGTACAAAGGGATGCTTTAGCAATAGGAACTTCCAATTATATAGTTGAAGAGTTATTTGGGTTCTATACTTCCACCAATTATGTCATGACTGACTTGGAGTTTATCACGACCCTCGACACATATTCTGGTTGAGATACAATAGAAATTAGTTGTGCCAATTATGAGAGATATTGATTTCTATAGTTCTACTAGTTGTGCCAATTGTGGGAGAACGAAGATACTAGTATGTATCATCTTGGTAAGAGTTTCGACCTATTGGGTGAAGCCAAGGAAGGTTTTAGTTTATGTGATAATTTAAGTTGTATTTCTCATTCCGAAAGAAATTTCATGACAATTGAAGACTCACCTATGGTGGTGAGTTTGAGGTTGATCGTTGCAACAAAAGTCGAGAGAGGGGTCTCTTCGTATAATTGTTCTTGTAAGGCATTTTAGATATAGTTCTTTCATAATATTTTCTTGAAGGGCATTCTTTTAATGCCAATCTAATACAATCAATCTTGATTATCAACCTAGCATAATGCAACTCATCTTTTGAATATTATTGCTAGTGGAAGAGAAAAAAAATTCTTTCTTGAGAGGAGACTCTCCGATGGTCAAGCCCTTACTTATTCATCTCAAATGTGTTTAGTGAGTTTATAATTGAAACATGCTTGAAAAAGTCACTTCATATAATGTTTATTATACAACTCAAAAATTAAATGCTTTAATAAGGAAATATTCTCCTTGGATATCATGCTAATATGATATATCTAGTTCGTGCATGATTTACTTGTTCCCATGTCAAATCTTAATTAGTTAAAAATAATGATCATAATCTCCTTGAATCTTATAATAAATTTAAAGATAATTTTCCACTATTGAAATTCTTTTGAATGATTTCAACTTTTCATAAGTGATCTTAAACTATTAATTTTGTTTTCTTTTGAGAGCCATTCTATTATTTATTTTGTTTCTTTACTGAACCTATAATAGCCGTGATGTGTGTAGTACACTTTGCACCTTTCACAATGTAGTTAAAATTTTACGCTCAGGCTTTCTTTAGAATTAAGTTGCTAAGTATATTAAGGTCAAGTTTATTGTTTGAGGCATAAATTTATCTCAAGAGATCAGATCTGGATTCCTTTTTTTCTTTGTGAAGGTGGAAATCAGCTGCCTTGAGTTCAAATTTTATATTTTGATTATCAATCAACCTTTGGTTTACGATTATTTGTCTTAATGTAAATAATAATTTAATCTTTTTTATTCAGATATTTTGCTTGAATGTAGTTTGGGTGTGTAAACTTTTTCATTCCTATAGAGTTCAAGTTGCATTTTGATTTATATCTTCTTGCAAGTGCAATTCTCAGGCATTTAAAATCTCAAAATTGCCTATTATTTTTATTGAATAAAGAACAAGAAAGTCTGTCAGCAATTTAAAAAGACTGAGAGGAATGGATATGAAGGTGAGAGAAGACACAAGTTGGCTACAAGAACATGAGGTAGGAGAAGGTAGGGTCTGGTGTTGAGGGATTAAAGGGCATACTGTACTCACCACCACCACCACCACCACCACCATAACCCCACATCTCCTGTGACCCTCCACAAGTATAATTGTCAAAGCAGTTGCCATTAAAGAAGGGCTCCAACCTCAGCCACTAATAAATGGATGAAAGCCCCAACACATCACAGTTGTGCCAAGTGCATTAACTCCAAGGCCTGTGACAAACCACCCTCAGATTGCAACCTCTGCTACCTCAGCAGATTTATGATGGTGTAAGATGAACAAACCCCACAAGGAAACAGTTTGAATTTTGAAAAGGCTACTAGCTATGTGGATCTCTTCTGCATCACATGAGCACAATGATGGATTCCTTTGTTTCACAATAAGGTGAAGGTTTGTGTTTCATGAGCTCCTCCACTTTATTAGCTCTTGATGAGAAAGGGATTAATTGAGAGGAAACTATTGCATCTTCTTTTGGTTTTCCTCTTCAAATGTAAGTTGTAAATGAGAAACAAAAACTGGTAAGCATTAATAGAAGCATATTTAAACATGAATTGAGGGTCCTAACTTGTGAATAAAAACTTGGGCAGCACATCGATTGCCCTCACAATCATTCTGGGTCCTTTTTCAAGTTAACACAATCACAATCACAATGCTTTGTTTGAAGATCCCTTTAAATCTAAGAAACTTAATCTTAACTAGCAACTGTTCATCCTAATGTTTGAAGGGATTTATATATATCCCTCGTCAAATCAATAATATTGTTTGATCTTTGTATACTCCAATCAACAATGACATGGATCTTATCTGTCTTACCAAGGAATATTACTAATATTTATATGATAATATCTAGAAATCAAAATGTTTCAAAAGAAAAAAAGTAGATAAAAAGTGAACAAATCTTTTTTAGTTTGCATCGGTTTGCACAGAGATAGAAAAAAAATTATGAACTATGGGATTAATAGTAGATTGGTCCAGATTTTGATAACTCTCAAACCAGTTTGCTTACATTAGTCTAATATGTCCAATAATATTGTTGAAAATATCATCTTAATTTTGTGGCTTTCAAGTATAATTAATTGATCAACTCATGCATTCAATGAAACCATGATAATCTATTAAAATGAAGCGATTATAACATCAGAGCAAAAAAAAAAAAAAGGCTAATTTTCTTTTAAAATCAAACTGATGCACCATTTCTACTTCTCAATACATATCAGTTTTAGCCTGTGGTGAGAACATATACATGAGAATTCATCAATTTCATTAAGGAACATGCAAGTGGAAAATTTCTGATCTATATCCAAATGATCTTTAACTTCTGTTTCTTGATCTATTTTTCTGGAATGTAAGAATGCTAAGCACAAACAATCATATATTGTTGATATTAGAGTTGATTACCAACCTTGTTCTGCCTTCCTACCAGCCAAAGCAACGTTCTTGCAAATGAGGGTGCCTCATCAGCCGGAGATCGTACTCTATTGGAGCTTCCTACCTCCGCATCCAGATCTACTTCACTTGAGCTCTTCTCCCATGTCGAAACGTTGAATTCAGATGCAGTAGCAGCAGGGCTGGCACGGCTCTTCGGCTTTGATTCATCGGTCATCACCGCCCGATGCAACGGCAACCGGAAAGATAAAGCTCGCCGGGAAGAGTCATCAGCCATGGGCTTCTCTTTCTTGGACCGAAGCCATATCTTGGAGACTGAGAAGCTTTCTTTCTTATGCTGATTGCGGCTAATACTAGCATTACCACCACCATCTCTGAACTCTGCAGCTCTTAGTGCATCCAGTCCTTTAAATGCCTCCCTTTTTGAATGGCAATCACATTCCGAGATTGCATCCCGGTGCCCGGGCCTGTGGACGATTGGTTTCTTTGGTGGCTTAATGGGAACCTGAAGCAAGGACCTCTCATCCATCACATACTCATAGGAACCCATGGAGAAGCACCTCCTCTGGTCCAGAGTACTGTTTGCAGTGCTACTGCCTTCACCAACAGCTCCATCACCATCCACACTCTTAAACTTGCCGAGCTTGACAGGTACTACCTCTGTTTCATCAGCCTCTGAGGCTGCCACTACCGAGCGAGCTTCTTCCTTTGCAGTGATCTCCACTGGCTTTTGTGAAGTATCATTGATAGAAGTCCCAGGGCCATCATCATCTCCATGACAAGCAAGACCAGTATTAGGGAAGGAGTCTCCCCTCTCAGAAACACTCTCCCTTGAACTCTCACTCCCAGACTCAAGAACAAGGAGTATGGGGCTACAACTGGTTGGAGGAGAGAAGTCGGGGAGGAGGCTTCTTCTGCAGAGGGGGCAGGTGGAGTGGGACAAGAGCCAAGTATCTATACACTCTACATGGAAGGCATGGCTGCACTTTGGGAGCAGCCTGAGCTTGTCATCAGCCTCAAACTCACAGAGGCACACAGCACAGTCAAATGGGTCCTTGAGGCCGATGATGGCCTTGTAGGGAAAGACTGGGAGGGTGTCTATGAAGGACTGGTCAACCCCTGCATCATGGAGATGGAACAACTGCTGCAACTGGCCCTGGAGTGCTGTCGAGTTCTCTGTGGCTTCTGGTTCCCTGTTGATGGGTCTCAGGAGGTATCTCACAAGGAGGTGGAGCAGCCCAGAGATGAAGAAGATGATTGCAAGTATGATAATTATCAGGAGAATACTAGGACTGATCCTATTCTCAATATTAACAACAGGAGGAGGTGGAGGGGGTGATGGTGGTGGTGGCGGTGGTGGTGGGAGGACTGCTAATGGGAGTGAAAGAGGAAATGGAGAAGAAGATATCCCCCTGATGCTTTCATGAACCACCCAGTCCATGCTTCGTTAAGGCATACGAAGTGGGAAACATGAGAGAGAGAGAGAGAGAAAGGGAGAGAAGAGACTCACCAGGATCACCACCGTCTCTGAGTTCCAGACTCTCTTAGAATTGCTGCTGGAGTGAGCATTCTTTTGATCTCTGGAGGTGGTAGGAGGAGCAAATCTTCAGGTCAATTTGAGGAAGATGGGGAGATGGGATCCTTAATGGCTGGAGAAATTAATGGGGTGCCAGGCAAATGAATTGATTGCATTGAAGAGAGGAGGGGAAGATGAGATCAGTACAACAGAGAAACCAGCTGGGTGAATGGAATTGGTCAATTGGGTGGAGTTTTGTACATGTAAAAAGTCCTGATATATGAATGAGTAGGTACCTTCTACTAACCCTTCCATTGACCCTTCCACAAACTTATGGAGCAGTCTCAATGCCTAGAACAAGGTTTGTCTCAGATTTAACTACTTGTCATTTACTTGCAAAGTGCTGCATACTTCCACCATTCGAGGTGAGTTGCATGCTGCTGCCCTTTTGTCTTTTCTCATAGATGGTACAGAGCTTGCCAAAGGAGAGCATGGAATTGTGGAATTGTCTTTGTCTTTGTCTTCTCTTGCTGATGCATCTAAGATTGGTGTAGTGGGATAGAGTGGGGGAAGCCATGGACTCTTCTGTGTTTGTAGAGGTGAGGACTTGGGAATGTGGAGCCCAACATGGGACATGGTTGGTGGTGATTAGTGGCTCTGAGTGGGAGATGGAATTGGATATTGGGATCAACAGCTACACACCACATAGCATGTGGCAATTGACATTTTGTCTTGGAATTCCTCATCTTTAGCTCATCACACTGGATCACTCCTCTGCCTGCCATATTATTTCTATGAGACAGATTTCAGAGCTTAGAAAAAAAAGAAAAGAAAACACACCATAAAGTGTTCAAACAAATTTCAAAATTTTGTTTGAAATTTATTCAGGCCACTACTTTTACTGTTTCCAAATTGTAAATTAAGCTATATGGTTTGCAAATTCAGGAGTACAAACATTGATACAATGATAATTGCTCTTTTGCGATTCCGAAGATCCATGTTCGAATTTCGAAAACAACCTCTGAATAAATATAGATGTAAACATGCAATTCTTTTACACTCATTTCCAAGCAATAAAATACATGAAAATGATGGATACAGTGACAGATACACTTATGGTGTTCAATGAATCCACAAAAGCTCAGTTTTGTGATGCTCAAAACTCCACAAGAACCCGGATGGGTTGGACCTTTTGTAAGTTGTGAATTTAAGGATTTTATGTCAACTAGGACTTGTGTTCTTGCAACAAAACTCTCATGGGAGAATTTGGTCCTTCGTGAGGAAAAGAATATCACTGCTCGTCTCCTGTTTTCTTCAACACCACAAGAGAAACCTACCTTTTTTAACAACTTCTGTTTCATATAAGCATCAAGAAGAAGGTTACATCAAGAATAGTTTAGGCTTCTTTTTCTTTACAGTAATGTTTAGAAGACAAGATACAATCATCTAAACTGATTTGGACATGTTCTAGAGAAACCTACAGGTTTTATAGTTAGATGAAATGAGATAATAAATATCAGTAGTATGAAAAAGGTACAGAAAGACAAAGAAACCTAATTAGAACTCAATGATGGAAAAGAAAACAGATAACTGATCTCAAATAGTTGTTACTGTTGTTGTTGTTGTTATTGTCTTGTTTTATGCTTCTTTGATGACACTGAGGTTCTTCTGTGTACAAAATAACTACTTAGATGGTGCAAGAAGAAATGGAATATGCTCCTAAGTTCTTACATACATGTAATGCTTGATAAAATACATTACAAAGTACAATAATTGTTCCTAATAATCTAATAGATTAGCAGAAAGGTCAATGCTTAGTAGCTTATTATATCTTGAATGACGAAAGCATTGACCGCAATTGGAACTCTCCCTTCGTTTGTCCAAATTGATTAAGTTAGATAATGTGTCCTATCCAAGCCAAGCATTTCAAAAGGCTTTGATCATCTAAAATTAAAAATTATATGAGCCAGGACAATCAAAGATCTACCCAATAACACTTCATATGAGCTAGCGTTATATCACAATTTTCCAAAGGTTACAGTTTCTAGACAAGGTTGAAAATTTTGACCAAAGATTTTCAAACTGATTTTTCATCAGGCTTTTCTTGATTGATGCCCCTTTTTCTTTTTCTCCATCAGTGCCCCTTTTTATTTTTCTCCATCAGTGGCCTCATTTTTCCTATATCCTAAAAATGTTCGTGATACAATAGACTAAAAGATATCCATCCTTTGTATTGAACTAATCCATAGGGTGAATCATGTTTTTGAATACGATTATAACATCTTTGACATCTTCATAACACTAATTATAGGGTTACAATGTTTCTGCTATCTCTATTTGACCCCTTTGTATAACAGTAATTAATTATTTGACGCCATTTGGATATGCCTTTAAGCAAACAAATACAATATATTAGGGGGAAGAAAAGGCAAAATTAAAGACATTTTTCATATTAAAATCTTTAAAAGACTATATTCCTCAATTCATGCAAATCTCCCACAACAAGTACACGCATAAATCGCATTCACATGAAATAATGGAACTGTTAGAACAAGATGAGGACGCCATACATGAAATAAAATAATCATTTCAAAGGATAAATTTTGGCTCTTTTTATGAGATAAGTTTTTGAAACAAAGACTGATTCATCCGCAGGATGCATGTGTAAGATCAAAAGTCGGAGTGCAAATCATGCTATGCCATCGACGACAGCTTTTAAGAGACCTAGCGACTAGGAATCGAAACCAAACCAACACCAAAACACTCCGAGATAGGAACATTGGAGACATTGACGAGAAAGCTCAGCCCAAGACATCGATTAGGAACAAATAAGAAGCCCTAGAACCATCAGTAATGGTTGAAATGAAAGCAAAAAATAGATTTTGATTGCTCTTTGATATGGTACTCATCAACAATGCCCGATTAAGAGAAGAACAAAATCACTTATTAGTGCTTGAACTGACGTTGAGAGAGGGAGAGGGAGAGAAGAATCGATGGATCTGATTACCTCCGCCATCGGAAGACACCCAAGCGAGACAGGGAGAGAACGAAAGCTCTTCGAATGCAATTCCGCGAAACGGCGGGCGGTTACACCGGATGCAACAAAGTAGGAGAACAGGTCCATTGTGAGATCGAAACCATCTATCAAGCGCCAGAACGAATATTATAGCAATCGATGCTAAGAAAAACGGGCCCGTTATATATGTCCTATATGTAACTTGGGCCTTAAATGGGCTCGTCATATCGGCCATTGGGCGTAGAAGAACCATTAGTAAATCAAGGTTAAGCATCAGGACTTATTTCAAGTGGAGCTTAAACTTCCAATCAATGATGGTTAAATAATTTTCGAAATTGGCGATTTATTATAAATTTTATCGGGCCCTTTTTTTGCTAAATCATGTAACGTACTTATAGATTAGTTAGTCCGGTAAGATCATTTAGTCTAGTAAAGACTAATTTAATCCACGTAACTCGGTATGTTAAAAAAAGTAAAAGAGGCAACATAAATAAATAATTTTTCACGAATTTTACAACTGGATATAACGAGGCGATGCATGCGGCAAGACACGTCGATGAGGCACCAGTACCGTACGATTCCTAAACGATAGGCCATGCGGCCCATCGCTGCCGTCCATCGCGGTGAACTCCTCCGGGATCTTCGTAGGGATTCTAGGGAATATACTTATCCGACGCACCCATCAGAATGATACTCAAGCTTGCAACGACACGATTCCCCCACCAGGTTGGTGACTTGCGAATAACAAGTGGGCCCCGAGTAGCAACCAGAAAACAGAGAGGTTATCGTGGGCTGACGATCTACGGGTGCCGAGTTGTTTCGATGACAAAAGCCACACAACAACGCCAATAAAACCAAGATTCGGCCGGTATTTATGAGAACGCCACTGTGAGTCCCGATCCGCTCCGCCGCCTAGTAGCGGAAATGGAGATCCAGTGGTGGATTCGCTGCCGAATTTAGAAAAGCGCCTATAGGATGATCGCCGACGACCCAAAATTTTCCGCCGCCGAGAACAGCGAGTGACGATTCGAAGAAGAGAACAAGTAAATGATCCTTCTTTACGAGCTCAAAAAAAGAGTAGAATTCGAGTGTGATTGATTATTCATCTTCAACCGAGAATAAATGGATCCAAAAATAATAAAGAAAAACAAAGGAAAAGAGGGATTTTTAAGAGCTCTTGGATGCTTTGCTCGCTGCTGATGAAGCTAAGCTGCCACTAGCGGGGTTGTAGCCGTAGTAGGAGAGGTACCACTTGACGAACCGCTTTAGGCCGGTCTCGAGGTTGGTGGCGGCACTGTAGCCGAGCTCGGCACGAGCTGTACTGCTATTGGCGTGAGTGAAGGGAACGTCCCCATTGGCCGGCATCTCCACCACGTTCCGCATCGCCTTCGCCTTGAGGTGGCGCTCCAGGATGCGCACCAGCGTCGGCACCGTCACCGGCGAGGTGTTGCCCAGGTTGTAGATGTGGTACTGCGCCGGGCCCCGCTTCTGGCCGCCGCTCCCGGTGCTTTTCTGTGCGGTGTCGAGGGAGGCGACGCAGCCCTTGACGACGTCATCGATGTAGGTGAAGTCGCGGGCGAGGTCGATGTGGTTCTTGCCGCGGTAGACGGTGATGGGCTTCCTGGAGGATGTTGCGGGTGAAGGAGAAGTAGGCCATGTCGGGGCGTCCCCATGGCCCGTAGACGGTGAAGAAGCGGAGCCCCGTGATGGAGAGGCCGTAGATGTGATTGTAGGTGTGGGTGATCTCCTCGCCGGCCTTCTTCGTGGCCGCGTAGAGGGAGGCCGGGCGATCGGTGCGGTCCGACTCCGAGAAGGGCACCTCCTTGTTGAGGCCGTACACCGAGGACGACGACGCCCACACGACTGCCGGCTGCGGGTCCACGGACTTGCACGCCTCGAGCAGGGCGACGAGCCCCGCGATGTTGCTGCCGACGTACGATGACGGGTTCTCGATGGCGTAGCGCACGCCGGCCTGGGCTGCGAGGTGCATCACGCGGGTGAAGGGCACAACGTCGAAGAGCCTGGCGAGCAGGCGGGCGTCGTTGATGTCCCCCTCCACCACGAGCACGCCATGGGAGGCCAGCAGCGCCTTGCGGGCCTTCTTCAGCGACGGATCGTAGTAGCTGTTGAAGTTGTCGAGCCCGACGACGCCATCGCCGCGCTTGCGGAGGGCGAGGGAAACGTGCGTCCCAACGAAGCCTGCGGCGCCAGTGACGAGCACGGAGATGGCGCCGGGGCAGCGCGGGGTGGCGGAGGCCCGGATCTGTTTCTCCAAGCGCATCCCACCCCACGACGCACGGAAGTAGCGGGAGGAGATGCCGGCGAAGCTCTCGAAGCTGAGGTAACAGGCAATGAGCGCGATCAAGAACAGTGCCCAAAGGAACATGTTGCCGGTCGACGCGAAGCATCTGTGGAACTGGCGATTGATCGTGTGCGAACGCTCGATCTTCCCCTTCCCGGGCGTCGACGGAAGCAACTCATCTTCCATCAATCTCAGCTTCTTCTCCTCCTCCTCCTCTGCTTTCTTGCGATCGATAAATGGCGACGGCGTGGATCGATGTGGCAGGGCAGAGAGACGAGAGTTACATGGGTGTCTGAGGAAATGCCTCTCGCTGCACCTGTTAAGAAGGGGTGAGAGGAAAGACGAAGATATAAATAGAAGGGAAGAAAGGAGATGAGATAAGCAACTCCGCCTCCTGGATTTAAAGAAACTCTATAATTAATGATGTGATATTATTCTATAATAAATAGAGTTCAATACCCAAATGTGATCGAATCAAGATGCGATTAATAGGGATAATTCGTTGTTCCCTGTGTTGTTCATGGTGAGAATACCCAGTTAAAACTAGGAGTTAAACTCCTCGGCATTCATTCCAAATCATATCTTGTATGATTGTTACGTCTTTAGATATCTTCAGAATGGCAACGAAGGCTTGGTTGTCATCACCACAAAGATACAGATAGCAGACAACTTCTTTCCATGAATCCTTCAGGCTACATAAACTGCTTAATTATAATAAGCATATGTACATCTCAAACCTCACAAATGCTCTTAGAGTTTTCCATGCAGCATATTGTCTGACAATATATGTAAAGCATGTGTATACAGTAGCAAAGTAGATGCATTAGTTTTAGAAATTGGTCTCATGAAGTTCTGTTGTGAGATCAGAACTCCCTCTCAGGAAAGATAAGTGGCGCAGCAAGGGACCAGATGAAGAGAGATGCTGTTGCCCACCCGGTGATGATCCTGACCCACACAGAGGGCCACCCCACATCGACGAGCTTCCCACTTCCGCCAACCGAGGTGGACCAGCCAGTCAGAAGCATTGCTGAGTACATGCTTGCGAGAGAGAAGATGAGGTGGAAGAAGGCATATGAGTAGGAGACTGGCTTTGCCTCGTCCTTCTTCTTGTCTTCCTGTTCCTCTAGCTTGTCAAATGGGAGCAATGGCTTCTCCGATCCTACATTAGATTCATCATCAGAGCCAAAATCTAAACAGATAATACTACAGGTATGTTTAGGAGCTCGTTATTGATAACTGACCAGCACGAGGAGAACTTGGGGGAGAGATCAAAGTTGTTGAGGAGCCGGCACGAACAGCTGAGTATACAACAGAGAGCACAGTAGTAAGCAAGCCCAGTGTAAGACTCCCAGTTGAAACAGCTTTCGAATGGTTGTGGAGACCATTGCACTCATAATCCCTTGGTTCACTAGAAATACCACTATAGCAGAGGTAGGTGCAGTAAAGGGAAATAACTGATGCTGGCAACAAGCTGCCATTTACCTGCACACATCAGAAGAAATGCACAGTTTGTACTTTCACCATTAATTGTATAAAGAATGAGCAATGAATGGTACAAACGTTATGTCACTGTTGTTTAGCATGATGCCAGCGAGCAAGGATCATATCAACTGAGATTTCATAGATATCAAAAGACAAGTCTAGATGGATAAAGTCCATCAAATGAGAATTATGTGAATGACCAATGAGAAAATGCTACTTTGGATAAATTCATCATGCAATGAGATTATTCCCTCAATTGGCGACGCGACATTGATCAATCATCACTACTGGGCATAACTGGTACAAATCTAAAATCCATATAAAAAAAATAAAAAGCTCAAGAAAATGATATCAAAAGGAGAAACATCTGCACAGTGCACATGATGATCAATATCTCTGATGGGAAATCTTGAATAAAAATTGACCTATCTTGAGGTAATTTTGTAGCAATACTCACACTGGTCTGCTAGTCCAGTGGACTCTGAAAGATTATCCATGGAAACAACATGCAACCAGAATACATCAACTTTAGGTGACAATATGGTTGGGAAAAAAAAAAAACTGGATTTGAATTTGGGTCAAGCATACTATTTGGGATGGGTTCACCAAATGTGAATTGAAAATTAACTCTCATGATAAAATTTCCAATGTGTTCCGAAAGATTTTCAAAACATACATCATTTGTTTCTTCTCAACATAATCATAGAGGTTTCTACAACCTTCAACAAGAAAAGCGTATGCATCAAAGTAAATATATATCACCTATTTTCCACAGAAAGTACAATTTCTAGTAACAAGTGTTCCAAAAAGAAGACATGTTCATTAATTGAATTGAAAAATATATGTAGGCAAAAATATTATGTGGATTGTGAAAAAGATAAACAGAAGAATCACATGAGTGACATTGAAGAATATTACATCATGTGCCAAATGAGACCACATAAAAGTAACATATACAAAAACTGACATATTTCTTTGAAATGTGAATTTGTTAACGTATGGTAAGTTATAGACACATTATATATATATATATATATATATACTGCTATATATATATATATATAAAGCAGCATGCATACTTGCATACGTACCAAGGATTTAGATAACAATCTAATTTTCACAAACTTTTAGACAAGTATAAAACCAATAAATCAGGGACAATACAATGACACATTTATTATAGAAATGCAAGACCTAAATCTAACAAATAAACTTATTATATTTATACACAAAAGTCAATGCTCAATCAATTAAATTTTAAAAAAAATCCAATAGCATATCCATATGTTCAGTTATATACTCATTAGTTCACAACACCAAATCCAAATAACATTTAATATAGAACAAGTCTAAAATAAAGGGAATCCTAAGACACCCAAATATTTCCTCATGGATGCATGTGATCTAACTTTTGGGATCTGGAAAATAGAAAATAAACATATAACCAAACCAGATTTTGTGTCACATGCTAGCAAAATTAAGTACAAAGTAACTATCTTGCTCAGAATTTATAAACATTATTTTTGGTCCAACACATGCTTCACAAAATATATAAAAACATCAACAGTTCTTAGTATTTCTGAAATTATGTGTTGAACCAAAAAAAAATTATAAGTTTTAAATAAAATAATTATTTTGTGCTTAGTTTTGATATTCTCATGTATATGTAAAGACGAGTTGAACAAAACGGGACTTGCAAGCTTTAAACAAAATAGTTTTTGTGTATTTAATTTTGCTAATATATAAGCAGTTGGTTGTGGTTAATTCATATGTAAAAAATAGCTACCCATTGACTTCTTACTGGGATTGGGGCGTTAATACTGACCCTGCTGCCATGTAGTTTGTCGACTTTACTGCTTATATCATTGGGGAAAATAATAAAAAATTAAAAGGAAAGGTACAGCATGAAGCTGCTAGTCCACTGCCGATGATTGGTCAGGTGTGAAATCCAGTGTAATATGTATTCTAAACCATGATATGTACTCATATCTCATATAATATTCCATGACATATTGTCCCTACCCTTTATTCTAAATTTGACGTCAGTGGATACATATAATGTATTATCCATGCCCTAAGTCTACAGCGATGTTTCTATTAGAACAAAAGCATGATATCTATAGTCAATGATAGTAAGACTCTTTGTTATTGATTACATATATAAGCAAAATATTCAAGTACCATATAACACCAAAGTAAGAAAAGGGAATCTCAAAGTTTGTCTTGAACACCAAAACAATATCTGAAACTACTTTTTTCCACCTAATAAGCTGAAAAATGTTAAGCCATATTAATCAGATCACGCAATACAATAGACAAATCAATGAAATAAAACTTAAAGAACATAAAAGGTGCTCCAAACAAAACAAAACACAGATTTACTATTCCCTAAAGCATAAAATTGAAACTTTCTTGCTACATTCAATACCACCAGAAGAAAATATGTGAGAAAAGTCTTGTTTTTAAGCAATCTATAATCGGTCATAATTTAAAGATAATCTCTTTAATGATTCATAAAAGATACTAAGATTATACCTTTGGATGCAATGCGACGACAGCAAAAACAAAAACAAAAATCAATGTCAGAACGATGAAAAAGGTGTTAAGTCCGCAATCATGTCCTGATGGAGTAAACCAGTGAAACAGCAGCCCTGTAAAGGAGAATGTTGCAACGTAGCAAACCAGCGAGACAATTAACAAAGCCATATACCTACAGCAGAAGACAAATTTTAATAAATATATGATTTAAATTCTGAAGTCCATATACAAATATTAGAACAAAAAAGAGAAACATACACACCAAAATTGCTCATCTTTTGAAACCCAGTTTTCATTCCATGCATGTACAAAATCCAGCAAGAGTACAACCTGAACGAGAAGAAATAATCCTGAACCGAACTTTGATATTGTCTCTGCAACAAAATAAGACATAAGTTCCAAATCAACAATCAAATGTAGGATGCTAAAAAAGATAAAATATAGTCGCTGCAACTTAAGATAATCTACCTTAATCAAGAGACAGTTTAAAAATTTTTGACTAAGAAAATAGTTTCTAAAAATTATGACTAGAAAGATAGTTTCAGCATCAAGAAACTATATCCAATCTTGACAAAGCTTCCGAACCCTCACCATAAAAGCTGACAATGCCATTGGGGACAAAGAACATGAGAAACACCACGATGCACCAGCAAACGATCTTGGCCATCCAACCACCATGGTGCAGCCGGTCACGCGGATCCTTCTGATCCTTGATTCCAATCATTAGAACAGCCAAGAGAGTAAAGAACAAGAAATTCCCCAGGCTGACACGAAGCACAGCGTCGGTCTCAAACCACTCCCTATCGGGCGTCTTACGGAAGTGATTAATCCCTGCACGCAAGCGCCCAAAAGATCAAAGTTTAAATCAAAGTTAGGATCAGAGGAATAGATCGAATTGTCGATGCGAGAAAGATAATAAATCTCATCCAAATTGGACGTAATAAGAAGGGGAGGGCGAAGGGCTTACAAGGGAGGGACTCCATAAGGGGAGCGGCGACCTCGCGGAGGACCCAGGAGACGACGAGGGAGAGGGCAAAGAGACCGCAGTAGGCGATGCGGGCGGAGCGGCGGCTGATTCCTCCAACGACCGAGCGGCACGCCTCGCAGGCGCAGGCGGCGCAGCAAGAGGCGAGGCACGAGGCTGCCCACATCTTGTGTTCTGCTTCTTCTGCGAGATCGATAGGGAAGGAAACCCTAAATCGCGAGACCGGGGAAACCGTATAGGACGGAAGAGGGGAGGGATTGGGGGAAAAGAAAGTCTCCTATGGAGGGAGGAGTCAGACGACGGCAAGTCCGTCAAAGTCGATGATATTTTTATTTAAAGACGAGGGATTCTCACACAAATATCCTCGTTTACTTTCCAAATAACGAATTTACCCTTGTAATATTTTGTTTAAGTTTTATTACATAATTATGTGAGTACTAAAAGAAGTACTCTTCTCATCCTATATATATATATATATATATATATGAGACAAACAATTTAGAACAGTTACAAGCATCTCTACAAAGATTCATAATATGCCAAAGACGTTTGGTTATCTATCTTTATGAAGAAATCAATTACAAGTTTTGTGTCTATTTTAATATAAAATTTAAGAGAATGAAGTGGTATAGCATTTACAACTAAATTTCTTTTTCTAGCTTGGGAAAGAGTAGAAGCTTATGACTTCTTTTGAACAACTTGAATGATATTATTGATGGACAATAGCAGGCTCTCCTAGAAGATATCATGACACCTAAGTGTTTGAAGAGAAAGACCCATATATATATATATATATATATATATATCAAATATATTACAAATCGCTTAAAAAATATGTCTACTAGTGGATCTAAGAAAGAAATTTTCATACATGATAGGATAGTAAGATTTTTTTATTGGCATACAAGTGTAAGAAAATGTCATCGATAAATATGAGATAGTAATTTTGCTCTTATTTTTAAAATTAAAAGGTATAATTTTGTTAGATATGTTTACTTTATTAAATAAAGAGAATAAGACTCAAGCAACCATTAGAGGAGATCACCATCTTTGGTCCTCTCTCATTCACCTAAAATAAGAAGATGGAGAATTGTTGATCAAACATGCAAAAGTAAATAAAAAAAAGTGACACAATATTCAATCCACTTTTTGAACATACTAAGAAATTTAAAAAGATTAAGAGTTTTACTAATAAAAAGGAAAAAAGAAGAAAAAAGTAAGCCATCTTTTAGGCCACCAAAATATTATAACGAATGCTACAACTATGAATGAGAGAAAGACCCATATATATATATATATATATATATATATCAAATATATCACAAATCGCTTAAAAAATATGTCTACTAGTGGATCTAAGAAAGAAATTTTCATACATGATAGGATAGTAAGATTTTTTTATTGGCATACAAGTGTAAGAAAATGTCATCGATAAATATGAGATAGTAATTTTGCTCTTATTTTTAAAATTAAAAGGTATAATTTTGTTAGATATGTTTACTTTATTAAATAAAGAGAATAAGACTCAAGCAACCATTAGAGGAGATCACCATCTTTGGTCCTCTCTCATTCACCTAAAATAAGAAGATGGAGAATTGTTGATCAAACATGCAAAAGTAAATAAAAAAAAGTGACACAATATTCAATCCACTTTTTGAACATACTAAGAAATTTAAAAAGATTAAGAGTTTTACTAATAAAAAGGAAAAAAGAAGAAAAAAGTAAGCCATCTTTTAGGCCACCAAAATATTATAACGAATGCTACAACTATGAATGAAAATGGATTGTTCGAAGGGAGTAGATCAGGCAAAGTGAAATAAGTTTGAAGTCTATAATAAAATTCAGATATTAACATTTAGGGATGAAAATGATGAGTTTGGATCCAACTAGTAGGAAGAGTGTCATTGATATAAAAATAATTAAAAATAGCAAGCATAGAGTATGAGATTGTGTTCTAATAGGCTTTATAAAACTCAATTATAAAGCTAACCGGTCAACGACTTTTATAGTCTCCTATATTTCGTTTAAGCAAAAGGGCTTAGAGAGAGCATTATATTAAGAAGAATTGAGAGCAGCATTATTCCCAAGAATTTTCATAAAAATTAACAAATTCAACTAAGGTTAGTCATAAAATTGTCTACCCCTAATAGATATGAGGTTGTAATAATATCTAATCTTTTGATCAAAATCATTAGTCAAATGAGATTTTTTCTTGGACCATCATTTTAGATTAATTTATTGAAGGTTTGACATTGATTACTTTTAAAGTAAGAGACTTTCATGAGGTGAGATTCAGTAAGGCCAACTATATAGTCTTTAGTTTCTAGTATAAAAGTTTTAAAATTAATGCTAGAGTGATATTGTTCATTTTGTTTTATTTGGAAAGAAATCTTTCAATTTTACAAATAATTTTTAGAGAAAACAGTGGATGGATTATCCAAAAATAATAATAAGAGGAGTCCAAGAACCATGAATGAGGCTTGCCACTTTATGGTATTCCACCCAATAATTTTGAAACCAGACATTTTCGACAAACCAAAACTAAAATACCCTTAACTTATTTTTTTTAATTATTTATTTAAAAATATATTTATGTCGATCATGAAAATAGGGTTAAAATAAAAAATAAATAAGGATTAGCCTTAAACGTGACAAATAATACTTTCAATCTTGATGGATTGGATTTTAACGATGATGATGAAGATGATGAGGGAGATTAAATATTGTAATAATACTCTCTATGTAAGAAGAATTAGAATGACTAAAATGAACGTAGGAGAATGAAATAAATATTGTAATAAATAAGTTTAAAATTTTAGAGTATAATACAGAATTGACTCTTGGGGTAGAACTATGGAATAATATTTTGATGACAAAAAAAATCCATTTTGATCAAAAATTCATGTGTATATGCTATTTAAGTGATGATAATTATGTTAGATAAACTATTTATTTTATATCATTGGACATTCAGTCATATACATACAAGATATAGATGGAACTGGAAATAAGATATTACATGGTTCGATCCGAAGGGTTGGGTTATGATAACTTATAGTAAAAAGATAAACTAGAAAAAGAAAATTAAATTTTCCATTGTTATTAACCCACGTCAGCCATGCTGCACTATCATGCATGGACGGACCGTGCTTCGGACTGGCATGACGATCAAACTCGAAACGTTATTTGACTCCAGTTTATTTCACCTGTTCCCGCTAACCCCCCCACCCCGCTTTGCATGGCCTTGCACCGCCACCACAAGGCCCTCTACCTCGGCCTCATCTCTGCCGCCACCACCCTTCACCACCTCGACCAGATTCTCGCCCACTCCATCGTCACCGGCTATCACCCTGACCTCATCACCGCTACCGCCCTCCTCCGCCGCGTTTCCGACCTTGGTGGCACCGCCGCCGCCCCCCGCGCCCTCCGCCTCTTCTCCTCCGTCCCCGACCCTGATCTCTTCCTCCTCAACGTCCTCCTCCGCTCCCTCCCACTCTCCACTGCCCTCCCCCTCCTCTCCTCCCTCCCCCGCCATCACCCCCACCTGCGCCCCAACACTTTCACCTACGCTGCCGTCGCCTCCGCTGCTTCTAACCACCCCGAGGCCGCCCCTCCACTCCACGCCCGTATCATCGTCGATGGCTTCGCCAATGACCTCTTCGTTGCCTCCTCACTCGCCGATCTCTACCTCAACTCATCACAGGTCTCCCTGGCGGAGAAGGTGTTTGATGGAATTCCTGACCCGGATACCGTTCTTTGGAACACGCTGATCTCCGGATTGGTAAAAAACTGCTCCTTTTCAAGAGCGGGGAGCGTCTTCCAACGAATGGGAGCGTCCAACAGTGCCAGGTTCGATTCAACCACCTTGGCGGTCGTCCTCCCTGCAGCAGCAGAGCTCCAAGATCCGAACTTGGGGACGCTGGTGCATTGCTTGGGCATCAAACTGGGGTTGGCATCTCCTCCGCATGTCGTCACAGGGTTGATATCCATGTACTCCAAGTGCGGTGACATCCCTGCCGCAGAGTTCTTGTTTGAGGAGATAGAATACCCGGATTTGATTGCATATAACGCAATGATCTCAGGGTATTCCATCAATGGCCACATCGAATCTTCTGTGGGCTTGTTTAAGGAGCTACTGGTTTCGGGTGGAGGGAGACCGAACTCAAGCACCATGGTCGGCTTGATCCCAGTTTTCAGTCCCTTTGGCTATGAACTGCTCGCTCGATCCATTCATGGCTTCGCTGTGAAAGCTGGTTTCGATGTGAACTCTGCCGTATCGACAGCTCTCACCACCGTCTACTGCAGACTGAATGATATGGAAGCAGCAAGGCGAGCTTTCGATTCCATGCCAGAGAAGAGCATGGCGTCTTGGAACGCCATGATATCCGGGTACGCCCAGAACGGTTTGACAGCAACGGCGATCTCACTGTTCAGGGAGATGCAGGCGTGCAACCTCAGACCCAATCAGATCACCGTCACCAGCATCCTTTCGGCGTGTGCTCAGCTCGGAGCTCTCACCATGGGAAAATGGGTGCATCAAATAATCGCAGAGGAAGACCTTGAGCTCAACGTCTTCGTGTCCACCGCACTCGTCGACATGTACGCCAAGTGCGGGAGCATCGCAGAAGCTCGAAGCATTTTCGATGACATGGAGGAGAAGAATGTGGTCTCCTGGAACGCCATGATATCGGCTTACGGAATCCATGGCCGAGGCCTCGAATCTCTGAAGCTCTTTGAGGCAATGCGGAGTGCGAGCGTCGCGCCCACGGGCGTCACCTTCCTCTCGGTTCTGTGTGCTTGCAGCCATGGCGGGTTGGTGGAAGAGGGCCGCGCCATCTTCGAGTCCATGAAGCGTGAGCATGGAGTGGAGCCAGGACCGGAGCACTACGCTTCCATGGTGGATCTCCTTGGCCGAGCAGGGCGACTCGGCGAGGCGCTCGAGTTCATAAAGACGACACCCGAGAGCGCCGGTGCGGGCGTCTGGGGTGCGTTGCTTGGTGCCTGCATGATCCACAAGGAGAGCGAGCTCGCTAGATATGCTGCACGCAAGCTGTTCGAGCTGGAGCCCGAGAACCCCGGTTACTACGTCCTCCTTTCCAACATACATTCATCCAAGAGAAACTACCTGGAAGCAGCCATGGTGAGACAGGATGCCAAGAACAGGAAGCTGGCGAAGACACCGGGATGCACTCTGATCGAGGTCGGGGATGCCGTGCACACCTTCACGGCCGGCGACAGGTCGCACCCGCAGTCAACCGCGATCCACTCGCTGCTGGAGAAGCTGACCGGGAAGATCATCGAGGCGGGGTATCGGGCGGAGACCGAAGCGGCATTATACGACGTCGAGGAGGAGGAGAAGGAGCAGATGGTGAAGGTTCACAGCGAGCGGCTGGCGATCGCTTTTGGGCTCATCAGCACCGGCCCGGGGACGGAGATCAGGATCATCAAGAACCTGAGGGTGTGCTTGGACTGTCACCAGGCCACTAAGTTCATTTCCAAGATCACTCAGAGGGTGATTGTTGTAAGGGATGCTACAAGGTTTCACCATTTCAGAGATGGGGTGTGCTCCTGTGGGGACTACTGGTGAGAATTCATGGAGGGACACCTGTCTATACGATCCAATATCAGATCTTAATCAGTTCAGTAGATATCAAAAAATATTGATCGATATGAACTGATCCCGCTGGTATTTAATTTCTCTCGGTGATCGTAATATTTTGTATGAGGCAATTTGAAGAGACAATTTACAAGGATAGTTCATCTATGTACAAATAAAATTACAAATTACAGTGAGAATACTTCCAAAATTATTCCATATCTATCTGAATCATGATTGAGAGAGGTGCAATGGAGGTTGTTTGTACTTGTAACAACAACAACAGCTTAAGCCTGTAGCATGTTTCCTATCAGTTCTTTCTCCTCGTGAAGAAACAGATGAAGTGTATCATAAGTTGCTCAAGCAATATAAAAAGGTTCAATCAAGTTCTACCTTTTGAGTTAAATCAACAGTTATCAGTAGAATATACAAATGTTTGATGCAGAAAGAACAAAATTTTACCTAAGAGAGATGATAAATGAAACTTTCTGATAGAAATGAGATTAATACTAAAAGGAAAAGAACAAAGTAACAAATTGATAATTATCATGGCCTCTTCATAAACTAAGATAATTAGTATCCACATGCCGACTCATACAAAAAGATTTGCTTGTTACTTGCCACAATGCATTCTCTACTATACTAAACAAAACTCTACTGCCCATAATTAGAAGCTATAAATCTTCAAGGCAGACTTAGTGGATGGAAAAGATGAAAACAGCAATCAGAACCATTACCTGGGAATTATATCCACAATAATAACATGAAAAATGATCTTGTGGCCATGGTGACAAAATCAGTTTTACCATCCGATTCTATCATCCACTGCCTCGATATTTACATTAAGTAGTTGAGCGATCACCTCAGCCTGCCTATCCGTGAAACCTAAATGAAAAAAATGCCATTATCATTTATTGCATGCACAAATAGCCAAGTTCTAACAATATTGTCACACAAAGTTGTCACTTAACAAGGATGCATAAGCATCCAAAATGTCAAGCAGGAAATAGCTGAGATAATTACCTCTTGCCATGATTCCAAGACACTCTCACAAAGCTAAACACTTGCAGAAACTTCTGTTACTGATTTTTCCTTTTTCTTTGGCTGTTCCTGGTTTTTTTGCAGAACTGCTTTGTTGGGCATGAGAACCATGAAGATGTTCCTTTCGCTGAAGTTTTTAGTCTCCTCAGTTGCCAGCTAAATTTTCAGATCCAAAAAAAATAAGGAAAAGAATAGTTAGTGTGATCAGGTTTTCGGTCAGTCTCATACGTAAAAAGCTCCTAACAGACTAAGTTCTGCATTTATGTTAACTCGTTTATAAGAAATTGAGAGAAGAGAGCTTTCACAATCATGGTAGCATCAGGCAGTGCATCCTACAACAACAATTGTGTTTAAATTCATTAAGTCTGCGAATTAAATATTAAATGGTGCATATAAAGCAGAATATACTTGCTAGAAAAGAGTTACTATCATTGGCCTACCATTTTGCAGGAATGCAGTACCAGCTCAGGATACATCCCCTACTTCAAATTTAAATCACACATATTGCTTTGGTGGAGTTATTCAATGGATGGATCATATCTTCAAACGTTATGCAAGATCTGAATCCTAGTAGATGACATCTCTCTTAGATAAGGACTATGTTTTTCACATGTAACTTCCCAATTCCATCCAAGTTGCTCTCTTGACATCAGTTAACTAACCCACTGGAATAATTCACTACATGGCTGATATCTTCCGCCACAATGAATAACCACACATGATTTTTTGGATGTTCCTATGTCTAATTAGCATCTTACAGTGTACTTAAGTGACATATAACTATGCAAATCATCAAGATAAATATCTATTCTGACCGTTGGTACTATTTTAGGGCAACATAAGTATCTATTCATAAACTAACCATCACTCATTCCTCCAAGTGAATTGAGTGCAGAACAGATGGTTTGACTAGAATCCACTTGGGCAAGTTTTCTTTAGGTCCAACTGTCACAAACCCAAATACTGCAAAATTATCCAAATCCTTTGAATTATAAGATAAATTCTGTAGAGCAAAATATAATAGAATAATGAACTAAAAGAAATGAAACTTTGTGATCATTGATTTATCTGTTCTTTTCTAACAAAAGAGGTGCACCTGTGAATTCTACTTTCAAAACTCTTAGAAAGTGTTCTTTTCTCAAAAAAAAAATTAACACAGTTAATAACTATTCTACAGAAACCATTTAGTCCAGTTTCATATAGCTTCAATGTTTCTTTTTTTTCTCATTGGTTATATCCTTTATGGTAACAAATTTGGATCTGTTATGGACATTCAAGGTGCAATAGTAGAATCAGTGTTGTCACAAGCGCTAGGCGCCATGGACTCAAAATGCCCGAGGGCCTGAGCGAGATGAGATGCTCCCGAATATTATAATTTAAAATTTATAATATCATGATTAATAAAAATAAACTAAAAAGTAGCACTGACGTTTCATTTGAAGTGCTACCTACTGTAGCCATGATTCAAGATTCTAAAGCTGCAACAACAATCCAAAACACTAAAGGTAGCACTAATCACTACAGCAATAGCAATAATAATCAACATTTTATTACTGATACACTGCAGTAAAGAAGGCAGTTGCTGTTCACTACAGCAGGCAGCTGCTGTTCACAGGGGAAAGGGGGCTATGACGAGGCCGGGAGAGGGGGGAGACGGGGGGCTGCTGTGAATGTAGGAGGGCTGCGGTGAACAGGGCAGAGGTAGGAGGAAGGAGGGAGGTGGAAAAAGAAAAAGAAAAAGAAATACCGGGAGGGAGGGGAAGCCGCCGCTGTTGTTGCCGGAGGAAGACATCGCCACTACTGTTAGAGGAAGATGCTGCTGGTGGATGAAGACGTTGCCGCTACTGCTGGAGGAAGATGTCACTGTTGGTTCTGGAGGAAGAGGCTGCTGGGGAAGAAGGCGGTTTCTGTCATTCGCCGACGGGACCACCCCCGCCATGCAGAAACGGGTAAGAGGGTTTCTGCGTTAGGGTTCTTCTTGCACCCGAGGTTTCGAGCTTTTTGCGACTGTGTGATAGATAACCAGTCCAATCTATCCAATTGTCTTGTGTTTGGTTCGACTCAAGCTTGATGGTTAATTGGTTCAATTGAACCAGATAAGTTAGTTTGGTTCGACTCAAGCTTGACCTAGCCTGAGTTGAACTAGGTGGGTGCTCAACCCACCTAGCGCCTAGGCCATGCCTGAGTGAAGATGCCTGCCCAGCGCCCGGTGACTTCACTGAGCAAGATTCATCGAAAATAGACAATATGATCAGAAAGTCCATACTTGTTTCTAGTGTGACTCATCATTAACGTATGGTAACTGCTGATTCAATTGGTCTTTAATGTGGGGTTGGTACCTTTTAATTTTCCGTAGTCCTCTTTTCTGCCTAAAATACAAGAGCAGATTGACTATCACAAAATTTGATAATATTTTATGAAATCATAAGGCAGAAATTGAGGTGAACCAAGGGAACCATGCCAGTCACCTCATGCAGAGTTGCAACATGCTGGCAATACCTCTAAATTTTCTAATAATCACTGATATTTGAAAACTTGGTCCATGTTTCTAGTAGCTGTATACAATATTTACCACATTTCTCTGTCCAAATATAAATATATTATTGAAAGAATAATAGAAAGTTCACATGCAAATAACAAATGAAGATTTTTTCTCAGAGAAATATAAATTTCAATGCAAGTTAGGCGCATTACCTCCCCAATGTCACTCTGAAAGCGCTGAAGAAGTTCGATAGCAATATTCCTGAACTCATTTTCCCGGCCTTTCAAGTTAACAATGACCTTAACCTGAAGGACAGTTCATAGGCATAAGCCTGAGACTTTACTATAGCATAAAGAATAATATGAATTAAGATGAACCTTATCTCCATCTTTAAGGAACTTCCGAGCAGCTTTTAACCGCACAGAGTAATCATGAGAGTCAATGTTGTACCTGTCTTCGGACATGTTTTTGGTTAGCTAGTCCAGCATTACACGTAAATAAAAAAACTAAGCAAAATATGAACAAAACACATTGAAATAAGAACCCTTAGTCGAACAATGATGTGAGTGTAAGATATATCACACTCATGAATCAGTCATTGTAGGAAATAGATGTTATCAATGTCATTAAAGCCACAGATTATGTTCCTGTTGAACTCCCCGACTTACACTGAATAAATAAATCTAGTAGGAAAATAAGATGTCAAAGAGAAATTCTGCCTAACTATAAGATCGATCACAACATAGGGATTGCTATCAGTAAGTGCCAACTTATCCTTTCGCAATCCAGCTTCTCTATGACGGTTGCCAATAATTCAGTTAATCCTGGGTGTCAATATGGGAAACAGTAAAAAAATTTTGGCCTATGGAAAACTATTCTCCTTCTCAGCAAGCATAACTTTTCTGTTGATATAGTTACATCTGATGCATCGTTAGGCAAATCATCTAGGTACATAATTAAATATTAAACATCTAAAGCAAAAAATATCATGTCCTCCAACTACTTTATATCACATAAATCACTAAGCTTTGATCAAACTGATTATGCAAGCCACACCTGAATATTTTTGTGTCACTATCAATTAGCGACAGCATGGTTAGGGAGGCCAAATGTCCTCCACAATTAGTTCAATTTTAAAGTGGCAATATGATATACTTATAGGCAGTAGCAATTGGATATAAGCCCCTGCAACTGCACGAATCCCATGGCAAGAACAAAATGATTTACACAAAGACCATAGTTCCATTCATAATCCCACCAAAGTAACAAGTGCAACCCCAAAATTTATATGTCCCATCAATATGGTAGGCTATAGAATGAGCAAAAATTGAAAAAGAAAAAAGAAGGTTTGATTAAAAAATTTCAGAGAAAGTAACAAGATAACACGTTATAACCATCATATAATAAATGAGTATAAACAAAATATCCTTTTTACGAAAAGGAGAATCATACCCCATTTTAAGTTCCTTAATGTCCATGCGGTTTGCTGCAAATTGTCAAGAATACACAAGAATCTTCTTTTTTTATTTTTCGATCACAAAGAAACCAAAGAATGGGACATTTACCAGCAGATCTCTTTTGTTGCACTCATTTCTTCTTTTGCTGCTCGTACTTATGTTTTCTGTAGAAGCAAAATAATTGTATTAAGTCGACTGCAATTCATATACCTCCTACTTATGTTTTCTGCAGGTGCACTTTGCTGTAGAAAATAATATTTTTCCGTAGAAACAAAGTGAAACCAACTTATTTTTGCACAGCTTAATGTAATAAAATATTGTTATACCATTTTTATAGTCATACCAAAAGTTTAAACTCTTACAACTGACAAAAATAGAATTAAATGAGGCAACCAATGAACTACTTCAGCGAAGTGCAAAATAACTGAAACTGTCTCGTTATCACGCAGAACATACTTGTAATCTGTGCTCTCAAAGAGGCGAAGCACAGGAGGGTCTGCATTTATGGACAAAATTGCCTGAAAAAGAAAGCAAACAGGAATAAAGTTCCAGATTATCCAATAATTTAATACTTTTCCTTAACCAATAAGTTCTTAATCTGAAGTCATTGGAAGAAGAAAAAAGTAGGTCCACAAGTAAAAGAAGAATGTGAACTCCAACTTAATCTTATTTCATCCTAGATACAAAATGGATGTCATTTTCCTTTGCACTTACAGTTAAAATCACCTGACTTGCTTTATAAGGCATACCAGAATTAGATCAGCATCATCTGCCATTCTTACGGCTTCATCTATTGACACTACACCAAGCTATTGAGAGAAGAAAGTAAAGTGACTCACTGCAAAATGTGGATGATACGACTAGCACCGAAGAAGGAAAGGAATCTAGACTAACCATATTTTGCTGCTCGTCTAATAACCTTACAGAAGATGACCTGAAACAAGATAAGGAAAATGATACTCATATCTGTTGATGAGCAACGAGAGATAAAAAATTTAATTCAATGTAATATGTGGACAAATTATCTGGCAGAATGTCTCAGTAAATACAAGCATAAGATTCTTAAGATCAATGATAGTACAAGCAGTTCATCCATTGAAGCACAAGGAATAAAGATTACGGATGTAGGTCACGTTGAATAATTTCAACACTAATTCAGGGCCAAAAGCAGCAAATGTTAACCAGATATATTAATTACATCCACATTTTCCTGGAAAATTTTGTTTATTCACTGAGAAAAAGAACTGATAAGTTTGTACAGGTACATATACCTCCATTCGCACAATTTGTTTCAACACTAGATCAAATTCAAGGAAATGTGCTACAAAAGCACCTAAGTTTTAGTTCTGAACCTTACGTTGAAATTTATGCATCATGCACGGAAGATATGAATTCAAAAGGCTTGATTGAATTTTAGAGTGATTCATATAAGGATGGGTTCATCTTTTCCTAGGATTAGTTGTGTGTTCAACTCCTTCCGAATATCTCACTAGTACCATTCGAAACCTCACCAGCCATTTTATCTTCTTTGATGTCTTTGTCTATTCACACGGGGAAAAGGAGAAGAAAACATGGAAACTTTTTTGCTTTCCACCGATAAAGCTATAAAAGCCTCAGCTTTAAGGAGACACATCGTCGGTTTCCAGAGAAAATTAGGCACCCAAATCCTCAGAAAGCAAAAGGCTCGGTTCAATGAATCCAACCACGAAGAGAAAGAAGAGCATACTTGATCCTGTCAAGGTCGAGGGCAGGGTCGTAGTCGGGATCTGCGGCGGCGCGGCCATCTCTCGGGCGCGTCCGGGATGGGCCAGGGCGGTACCCACCGCCGCCGCCGTAGCGGGCGACCACCGCGGCGAGGGGACGGCGACCGCCGATCCGGTTCCGGGAGAATTTGAGCCGGAGGGGTAGCGGCACCAAGGGGAGGCGCCTCGACGGGTTGGGTGCCGCGGGAGACAAGGAGGGCGAGGGATTGAAAGAACAGATAGCGATTCTGGCCATGCTTTAACTTCAATCAAACAAAGGAAAAGGAGGAGGAGGAATCTCAGACCCTCCTTCCTCTCGATCTCTTCCCGAGTGGCAAGGGAGGGGAAAAGACGACGACGACGACGACGACAACGACTAGTTACTGATGGGGGGTTCATCTTATCCACACGACGCTCTCCGGTCGCTCCTCCAGCCTTGTTTCTGTTTTCTACAACAAAAACAGAACAGGAGATGGTGAAGGCTGGAAGGAAAAGAAACAAGAAGATGGATATTTTTAATGTTTTATAAAACAAATTTGGATGGGCGCAACAAAGACGGGAAATAATGTGGTTAGATTGCAAAAATCTAAAAAAAACTTGCACTTGTCGTTCGGTTAACGTCAATAAGTGAACTATAATTTGATTATTAAATTAAAAATTCAGATGATATTAATATACTTTAATAATAATTTATTATGGATGAATTGTTCCCCAATTTACTTTTACATATTTTGCTAGAAGTATGTCTAAAATGTTCGCATCCACTACCACATCTAACATCTTGTGAGTTGATTATATATCTTATTTTTCATTATTCTTTGCTATTTATTTGGGCCAAAACCCAATCAGTTTTAAATTATTTTAATATCTATCTTTCTTTATTTTTTTTAATAATTATATGTTTTGAGTTTTAATATAGGGTAACCATGGAGAATAAAAAAAAAAGTAACTAAAATCAGTTCTTATTAGTTTTAAATTGATGAATCCTCAAATATATAATCGTAATATTTTTATAAACCCTAACGAAGAGAAATCATTTCAATAGAAATGTAAGGGTGGAGAGAGGGAAAGAAACCATAGACCTATTATTATCATGTCAGAAAATATTTTTTTTCTTCTAATAATTACACTGTCTTTGAATTAAGTTACGCTTATAGAGAAGAACATTGATTTATAGACCAATTCAGTCGATTCATTAGTTGGATATCAGTTTAAAAGTTCAATAAAAAATTTAAGAAAAGGTAACAATCCAATGAGGTACAATTTTCATATTTTCTAAAAGGCACATCCCATTTGCCATTTGTTATAAACATCGAAACACTTCATACTTAGTGACACTGGTCCGATCCATATGATGCAACGATCCAATATCTCATTTATAAAATTTATCTTATTAATTATAATATTTTTGAATAGGCTTAAAGTGACTTTGGTATTTCTACCAAAACATTGTAAGTCTATTCAAAACCTAATAGAAATAACCATCTCATCTAGAAAAACAGAGTTTATTAGGTTTCAGATGAGATGGTTAAGTTAATTACTAACAATAACAATATTATGAGTTAGTGGACTTGGTTTTCAGAGCAATCATTTCAAACGATTTCTTTATAGAATTACATGATTCCACTATACTCATATCATCCTTTTTATCTCATGCGATCATCCCTCTCAGAGGGATAATTTATTTTCAAAGTAACACCCATCATTAATAATATTAAAAAAGTTCTATCTCAAATAATCATGATGGAATTCATGTTAGTATTATTATTAATAATATTGTTAGTGTAACAAAGACAAATGGTACTTACACATTTTTGCTTCAACCTTCTCCAAATCCTTTGTCTTTTTTTTTAAAAAAAAAATTTCTTTCTTCAATCTTTTCCATAATAAAATTTATAAATAACTATCGATGATATTCTTGCTGAATATCTCTAATCAGGTATTTCTTTGGACTCTGATATAAATTTATTGAGGAAAGAGAATTTTGAAACAAAAGGAGAACATAAAAGAAGTTTAAAACTAAGGATTCGTTTTCTAACTTGAATTATTAATCCAAATATTAATCGTATAAAAAGTTTAAATCTAATAGGGACTCGTTCAGTAACTTGAATCTAATTAGGAATGAACTCCTAATATAATTATTGATTCTTACAAGAAATGATTGAAAAATCAATACAATATTAACACAAGTAGACAAGATGTGATCATTCTGTCTCAAAGATATTATTTTATTGATTGATTTACACATGAACTTATTTTGATACATTACTTATTTTCTTGGTATATTCTTTGATTCTTTGTTTGATATTATTTGTGGGCTAATTTTAATAGTTTATTTATTTAACAAAAAAATAGGCTATCAAATTTACTTTCTTTCAGAAAAGTATAAAATTATGATGGAGTGAAATAACAAGCTTCATGTATCTTCGACGATTAGAGTTAACTAATTTCTTCTTTAAATGCGGTCTCTCTTTAAGTTCTAGTGTTAGTGTTAGGTTAGTAAGTTCATAATAGTCTAGCAATCTTACAAACGGCAAATTACGTACTTTCTTACGTCAAAAAAATGATTGAAGTGAGATGCAATACTATCAGAGCAGAGCAAATGTGGAAGTGAGATGCAAACCAATACTATCAGAGCAGACCAAATGTGGAAGTGAGATGGAAACCAATACTATCAGAGCTGAGCAAATGTGGAAGTGAGATGCAAACCAATAGTATCAGAGCAGAGCAAATGTGGAAGTGAGATGCAAACATTAAGAAGTTTATTATACCAGAGAGAGAGAGAGAGAGTTGGAGGGCATACATTATTAGATTAAGAAGGATTGCCTCCCATGGATGGATGACTTCTTTTGGGTCAACACACACACTTGCAAATCGATGAAGAAGACAGATGGACAATATGTTTTGCCGGTTAGACCCCCAACTTTGGACACCCTTTAATCCCATGGATGGATGACTTCACTTGGGTGAACACACACACACTTGCAAATCGATGAAGAAGACAGATGGACAATATGCTTTGCCGGTTAGACCCCCAACTTTGGACACCCTTCAATCTTCATGTCAATATCGGGCGATTGTTTGAGCCTCTCGGGAATGAATGACAGCATGGCGCAATCATATACGTCCAGGTAAAAAGGAATTCTGACTTCTGCCAACCAATCCGACAAAGAGATCAAATTGTTGCATCGGATAATCTCCAACCAATAAAGGAACTTGAGATGCTTGAGACCCTGTGGTAAGCACCTCAGCTCTTCACACCCGGTTATCTCCAACTCTCTGACATCTTTAAGGTCCTGCCAACCTACAAATTTAGAGCTCAGCAACTTGTCATTATTCAACCATAGTTCAAGTCTAAGGAATTTCCTTGTTGATGATGGTCGCACATGCAATTCCTTGAATTTTGGACACTGGATTAGTATCAACCTAGGAAGTACTGGGAACATGGCACCTTCACCTTTTGCCTTCAGCCATCTCT
>LVTN01000808.1:0-16907 GCA_001649415.1 Musa itinerans
AATAACATTAGCCCACTTTTAATATTATAATTTTATCAAATTTAATTAGTTATAGTTTTAAGAAACAGAACACAATCACAAGATCCACTATTAATATTGAATAACGAGTCATCACCATTGTCACTATAGAACTCAATTAGATCATCAATCTGTTATACAAAATTGGTATCACCTTCCAATCTACTCTTATAATATAAAGCGATAATATCAGTGATACCAACCTATGTGTCAACCCAGTGTTCCACTCACGTATAAAACATATTGTCATCAACTTCACTTTGTTAGATATCAAGTTGTCATACGTCAACTATGTATTTCTCACATACATACTTCTAACCAATTAGTATATTCCCTTATAAAGTATTTTGTTCATAGGATATTTCAGTTGCATCGATCAAAGATTGATATCTTTGACGAAAGGTTAATCTTGTGAGAGCATGATAAAGACAAATATGAAATGACAACTTTGAATTCCTTATATGCCATAATCCTCGATCAATCTAATTTATGATTTGAGGATCACGGAGTTGAGTGCATGATTTTAATGCAAGATTGAAAAAATTCAATATATATATAAATATATATTATCTTAATAAATGATATATTTCTTTTACAATAAAAGATATATATCATTTATTGAGAATGCATGATTTGATTAGTTCGTTGTATGTGATATTCTTATATTCTATGTACAGAGTGTTAGGGTTGCAAGTATTTTTGATTTATGAGAGCCCAAGTATCCTTGAATGATAAAGAATCATGGTTGAAAAGATGTGAAAAAATATCACATATGAAAACAAAGATTTCTTATAAAGGAAGAAAACTCTATAAATTAGGGTTTGACTATTCTATACTAAGTGAATGATGATTGTGATTATTCTTTTTGTCAGAGAATATCGAATTTATGTATATCTTATGTTGATCTTTAAATATATATTTTAATTATTAATCTATGTAATTTCTATTGATTTTAAATCTTCTCTCTCGTGGAGTGATTACTATAAGTATTCTTTTGTTTTTCATCTTTATTCCAATGATATATTTTATGAGATAAAATATGATGTCTAAATACTATCAAAAGTGATATGTGCTCTGAACTATATATGTTTTTGGTACGATACTATTAAATTGTAGTTGTTGTAGAATCATTTATAATCTTTCGTGCAGAATCATTTATAATCTTTAAAACTGAATCATTATTGAATCAGTTTGGATCAAACTAGTTTTAAACCCATTCGATTTAGGTTTGATTTGGTTTTTGAATACCGCTACCTACCAATGGCATCTATCGTGATCATCTCTTTCTCCTCTACATAGCCCCTTCACTCATCATGATTATCTCTACCCATTGTTTAGACCTAATGCTTTTGTCTTATTGTGATTTATCTCTAGATATTTAAGGTATTAAAGAAAAGAGCAACAATCTAAGAAAAAGTCGAGAGAGAGGTTTTTTCATCAAAATTGCTCCTGAACATTCCTATACTAACAAGAAAACTCTCATGAACACATCATAAGCACGCAAGCTAGTGTTATATTTGACGAAGGAAGATATATTAAATTGTTATGGGCACCTAAAGAATGTCCTTTTTATTCTTTATATTATTAAAATAAAGGGCGGGGGTCAATAGAATACACTACTTTTAGCGTATATAATATGACAACTTCAAATCTATTTATAGGGCAACAAGTCTAAGCAAGAGTAGAGTAATTGATTCAGTTTAATATATAATAACCCCATGCTCCTAACTAAAGAAACAATAACCCCACAGTTCAAACCATAACCCCTGCGCATGCAGAACAAAGCTTATAATAAAGCTCTAACACAGAATAATATATTATTAATTATAGGATTAAAAAAATATCCACAATTTTAAGACATCAAATGTCTTAACACAATCCTCTTTGATTCCTCAATTTTGTGACATTAAATTTTCTCTTTTGTTTCCCCTTGAAAGGTTTTTTTTATTTTTTACTTTTGTGACAAAAAAAAAGAAGAAGAAGAAAACAGCAAGAGTACTGTGTCCTTTTTTTGGATGCAGAAAGTTCCCACTGCTTTCTTCTCTGGTGGGCGGCTTCCCACACCTTCTGCACCTTTAAGAAACCTGAAGAGAAACCACAAGGATTGCCCATCACCCCTTCTGCCTCTCCCAAGGACGAGACCAGCAAAAGCGAGAAATGGGTGTCGAGAGGCGAACTTTTGTTTTCCTTCTTCTGTTCCTCCTCTCTCTGCTGCTCCAAAGTCTCACTTTTGCTAAAAGGGTAGGCATTTTATGACATCCCTTGTAAAGATCGCTTTTTTCTCTATGCTTTCTTGTTGAAATCTCGTTTCCTGATGGCCTTTTTCGTGCCTGCTTTGGTTCATTCCATTCTCTTGAGTTCTTCTTCCTCTGATGCAGTCTTATGTTGTCTACTTCGGAGGGCATTCCCGTCGGTCGGAGGAGGCCCCTTTGCTCGCCCATGAGCGAGTCGTGAACTCCCATTACGAGTTCCTCGGCTCATTCTTGGGGAGGTAAGAGATCCTGTCAGAGGCATTCTGGCTCCTCTTCTTCATCTCAATCAATCATCTTGCAATGCAGTAAGGAGAAGGCCCAAGACGCCATCTTTTACTCCTACACGCAGTACATCAACGGTTTCGCTGCTGATCTCGAAGAGGAAGAAGCCACGGAGATCTCTAGTGAGGCATTCTCTCAATATTTTCATCGTGCCCGTGCCTTTCCTCCTTTCACGGTTGCAAGACTGTTGTTTGCAGAGCATGCTGGTGTTATATCCGTGTTTCCTAACAGAGGACACGCATTACACACCACCCGTTCGTGGGATTTCCTCGGCCTCGAGAGGAACGGCAGAGTTCCTCCGAGTTCTATCTGGGCACGGTCGAGATTTGGCGAAGATGTCATCATCGGAAATCTCGACACTGGTACGTCCACTTTCCATCGAAAAACTTCTACCTTTGTGAGCTAATAGACTTTTCCTTCTCTCTTTTCATACGAATCCATGCACTGTCAATCAATCCCCTGCTTCAATCTGCGTGTTGAAGAGCTATTCAACATGAATACCATTTATAATTTTCTCTTATTTCTTCTCTAATCCCTCTTAGATAGATCTTTCAGATTTCAGGAATACCATTTATATATTTTGTAGGAACTCTGAAACTGTTCTTGTTGTGGTGAAATAATGATCGAGTGCCACTGAGGCATTGACCGAGGAACTTGTTCCATCTCCTGATCATATTTCATCTGCTGTCTCTATCCAGCTCTCAAAAGTATGTTCCACCGTTCACTTGGTTGACTGATTTGTTCTTGTTTCTTCGAACGTGTGATGTGGGCAGGTGCATGGCCGGAATCCGAGAGCTTCAAGGATGAGGGCATGTCGCCAATTCCACCAAAGTGGAAGGGAATCTGTCAGAATGACATTGATAAGGGAATTCGCTGCAACAGGTCTGGCCTCTTTTGTACCCGCTCCTTCTCGAGTCCCTTCCATCCTTCATTTTTCATCTTTCATCACATGAAGACTCTGCCTCCTTTGTTCTCGTCTCTGCTGCTCGCATCATGTCTACCGAGCTTAGCAGACGCTTCTGGATTGGGTGAACGGCTTTCTCTGTCGGTTTGGACTCTTTTGGGTTGCTTTGGATAGCTTGCAGTTTCATGTGACTTCACCTCTTAAAACCAATGCTGAGACAACAGATTGCTAACCTGAAGAAGATGAAAACATGATTAATTCGACTTCAACGAGTTTAAATTAGTCGTTTAGCTTCAATAAATTCTTCACGAGTACTCCATATTGTGCCTTCTTGGCTTTCAATGTTCAAAGCCGCTTAGCATACCAACAGGAGTACTTGGGTTGACTTTGTAGAAGATAATGAATTGAACGAAAACAAATTGACAAAGTAGGGCTCACTTGCATTTATCTTTTCCTGGCACTATTTTTGGCCATTTCGGCAACATCTGCTGTATGTACAGTAAAGGTCATAATTTCTCATCAGAAATGTGTCTTTTCCATTGCAAGATCAGACCAATAGTCTCTTTCCCAGTTCTTCAAACTTGCATCATACATTTAGTGTGCTGGACCACATTTCAGAGCTTAGGAATCTGTTCAATCTTGGGAACTTCAAAGACATAAATCCAGCAGATTCCACTGTAAAAGACAAATTTAACAGCTGTAGATATGAAGAGAGGATTCATATGGTGTCCCCTTTCCTTCCTAGAAATATGCACCTTGTCTCTTTATCTTTGATTCCCATCCAAGTTGAAAAGGAAAGACAAAACAAGAAAAAAAATTAGTCTTCCACAGATTGATGTGCCACCTGACAAAAAGGTTTTATTGTTGCCAACTCTGTTCACTGGACTAGGTGAAGTTTTCTGTTTTATAGGAACACTAACAAAAATAATGTTGGAGAACGAACAGGTGGATTATCTCTTTGGTTTAGTGATGTTTTATTATCTTTTATCCTACTCGAATTAAGTGAGAGCAGCTCCTGTTCTATGAATCTTGTGAGGAAGAAATAGCTTCTTTGAATGATGTGTGACAGAGAAAGGGAAAGCATTGAAACAATAATTTAGGCTTCTCAATACGTGGGAAACGCTTTAGCCGCCCTCGACGAGAAACCAACCCCGTTTCCCCGTCTAACGGCTAGCGGGTCCACTTAAAACAGTATCAACAAACGGCTCTGATGCATGCGTCATTGACGCAAGGAGCGTGATCATCATAGATCTGACGGCTGACGCCGATGCTCTACGCAGGAAGCTGATCGGCTTGCGGTACTTCAACAAGGGCTACCGGTCCGCGGTGGGCGCCGTCGATCTCGCCGCCGAGACGCCCCGAGACACCGACGGCCACGGGACCCACACGCTCTCCACGGCGGCGGGGCGGTTCGTGCCGGGCGCAAACGTCTTCGGCCTCGGCAACGGCACGGCCAAGGGCGGCGCGCCGAACGCCCGCGTGGCTGCCTACAAGGTGTGCTGGCCGCCGGTCAATGGCAGCGAGTGCTTCGACGCCGACATCTTAGCGGCCTTCGACGCGGCGATCCACGACGGCGTGCATGTGCTCTCGGTATCGCTCGGCGGTGGGCCGACGGATTATTTCAAGGATGGGGTGGCCATCGGCTCCTTCCATGCCGTCAAGCATGGCATCACCGTCGTGTGCTCCGCCGGCAACTCGGGCCCCAAATCGGGCACGGTGTCGAACACCGCGCCGTGGATCGTCACGGTTGGAGCAAGCACTATGGACAGGGAGTTCCCCGCCTATCTTTCTCTTCGCAGCAAGAAGCAAATTAAGGTTAGTTTTGATCTCTATTCTCTTATGAAACATCATGTTCTTGATTTGTTCAAGTATAATTAATTGCTCAAGTTTTCCTCACATTTCACAAATGAAACAAAATTTTCCTTGTCTATAAACTACTACATAGCGATCATTGGTTACCTGTAATCAAACCTCTTTGTCTCCATTGGTTTTGGTTCACTTTCCTTGTTCTTTTTTGCTTTCAGGGTCAAAGTCTCTCTCCAATGGCCCTTCCGGACAAGATGTTCTACCCCATTATTAGCTCGCGAGAAGCTACGGCTAGAAATGCATCACAGGAGAGCGCGTATGGAAGAATTCATGCTACTGTTGCTATTTTATTCTCATTTGACTTGTCGCAAGTGGTGACCATTCTTGTGTTAAACGCACCATTGTTCTTGATTTCTCAATGCTAAAACTAAACAATTAGAAAATAAGCAGTTTATGTTTTTTTTTTTTTCTTACCTAGACTTCTACTTACAACAGTGTTGAAATTATCAGAATTTGCTGAACATTTAACATCTAAAACATAAACCTAGTAATCTCGGCACTCATGTCATGTTGCTGAATATTTATCAAGGAAAAATAAATATTTCCAGCGTCGCATGCTTTTACTAAAAGCATTTTGTTTCAATCTAGTTAGTTTTTTTCATAGATCATATGAAATTGAATTGACATTTTTTCATTTAAATTGCAGCAAGTTGTGCCTCAAGAGATCTCTAGATCCAGAGAAGGTTCGAGGGAAGATAATTTTATGCCTACGTGGGGAAAATGCAAGAGTTGAAAAGGGAGACGTTGTTCACCAAGCCGGCGGCATCGGAATGGTACTAGCAAATGATGAATCCACTGGAAATGAGATCATTGCAGATGCCCATGTTCTTCCTGCGACCCATATATCATACGATGATGGCCTTGCTATATTATCGTATCTCAATTCCTCCAAGTGAGTTTGCAAAGTATACATTGTTCCTAGTGCTAAATCATCAGCGTGCATCTACTGGACAACTTTAGTGGCAACTACAAGATGGCACTAGTGGCGTAGTCCCTATCAACTTTGATTGCAATAGCTTTGGCTTCACCAATAGCCTATTAGCTCGGTTAGAACATCCTTCGAAAGCACATGTTTGGCAAATTTCTAGACCTACAGAGCAAATTTTTGACCTTTTTGCTCTTCCATGAGTTATGAACTCCAAATCATAGTAAAATAAAAAATCATGATCTAGATTGAACATTGATATTATTGTTACCTAATTTCTGAATAGAGATATTTTTTTCTTTAAAAGATAAAGCTGTAGTTAGCAGTTTGGTGGGCATCAGTCAATCCTTTTACAGTTGCTGTTAAATGTTCACCTGCATGTTTGGGTAACTCTCTAGAATTTCTCATAATTTAGATTGACCCAAAAGCTTAATGGTCACAAACCTTTTTTTCACTGCTTGAATTTATGCAGCTATCTGCAATCTTATAGTATGCTCCAATTTCTTAGGTTGAAGCTGCAGCCATATGCAGTATATCGACATTGGGGCAAAAAATGTCAAATTCCGGAAAGACATGATATATAAATGGAAATACTGCATCTATACAATCCTTTCTGCAATAGTTAAATTTATGTAAAATATTCTTCCTGTAGGTCACTCTTTGGATATATTACAAGCCCCAAAACAACCATTGGCACAAAACCAGCACCAGTCATGGCTGCTTTCTCTTCTCAGGGACCTAATACCGTCAACCCTGAGATTCTCAAGGTTAACCAAAAACCCTCTTGTTCTATATTCTGTAGGGCCTAATGAATCCATAATGTTGGTCAATTTTTATTGTCAATTTTGCAGCCTGATATCACTGCACCAGGGGTTAGCATTATCGCTGCTTTCTCTGAAGCAACTGGTCCAACAGGTCTAACCTTTGATGATCGTCGTGTTTTATTCAACTCAGAGTCAGGGACCTCCATGTCTTGTCCTCACATTGCGGGCATTGCTGGACTTCTCAAAGCTCTCCACCCTGATTGGAGTCATTCAGCAATTAAGTCCGCAATCATGACAACTGGTATGTGTTTACTCCATGACTGATCTTTTTTGTTTCACCTCATGTGTATAACTCTACTCCTGCTGCTCTTATCTAGCTAAGCATGGTGTATCAATTTGCATACAGTTCACCATTTTGCCTACAAACTTGTGCAGCTAGAACTCGAGACAACATGAAAGAGCCTATGTTCAATTCATCCTTTGTGAAGACCTCTCCATTCAGCTATGGCTCCGGCCATGTCCAACCAAACCGTGCCATGGACCCTGGCCTTGTTTACGATCTAACTACAAATGATTACTTGAACTTCTTATGTGCGCTTGGCTACAACTCCACTCAAATAGCAACATTCAGCACTGAACCTTTTGTATGCCCATCTAAACCTCTAAAGATCGAAGACCTAAACTATCCTTCAATCACGATCCCTAATCTGTCTGGTGCTTTGACTATAACCCGAACAATAAAGAATGTCGGACTACCAAGCACATATAAGGTTCGTGTGGAAGAACCGGCAGGGGTCTCAGTGATGGTGAAGCCCAGAAAACTCAAGTTCAAGAAACTAGGTGAAGAGAAGAAGTTTACAGTTGCTCTCAAAGATAAAAGAAGTAATTTGGCTAGAGAGTACACTTTTGGTGGTTTAACATGGTCAGATGGTAAGCACTATGTCAGAAGCCCCATTGTGGTGAAGGTAGCGGGTTAAAAGAATGTTGTAACCCATCGTAATTTTCATAAACAGGAAATGTTTGGTATATTTGTAGACCAATGTTGGAGAAGAGAAAGCTGTATTGATGAACATCATATGTTACAATAAATGCAAAAAAAAAATGCATAGCAAAGAATCAGCTGGAAAAGAACTGTTTTCTTCTTGATTCTTTCTTGATTCAATGTTTTTTGCTCTCTCAAATTTTGATGCAGTTTCTTAGTCAACCTAACGGAGATCAGTCAATTTAAACACTCGAATTCTGGATTAGTCCAGTGATATGCAGTAGATGATAAACACTTGAAACAACACAAAATCTCAATATGAAATGTCAAATTTGAAGTATTGCGTGCAATTTTACGAAACAGATTCCTGAAGTTTAAATAATCAATCCTTGTTGTTAGTTCTGAGCAGTATAACATCTCGTATCATCAGAAATATATATATATACATATACATATATATATATATATAACATACGGAGGATGAGTCTTAGACCGGTAACGCGGCCAGTCATGAACGAGTTGGACCGTTTCTCCGACCGGCTACCGGTTTGGGTTTTCTGTGGGGTCGGCGCCGACGACAGCGAGGACTCGGTTTTAATTGTATTATAACTTTGACGGCCCCATTTACAGTTACTAGAGTCAGTTGCCTGAGAAGTGGGTCCCACAAGAGGGATGCGGGTAAGCCACGACGCGTGCCAAGAGTATTCCTTTAATTGGAGGGCAACCGCGTGACGCCTCTGGAAGCCAGAGAAGGTCGACCGCAACTTCCCTCGGTTCTTTGTTCGATCGATTGATTACTTTTAGGGTTTCGTTCTCGATCATTGGAGGGTCGGGGTGGTGCTGGTGGATCTGAGCGACAGGATGTCATACGCTTACCTCTTCAAGTACATCATCATCGGCGATACAGGCACTCTCTTTTGCTTCCCCTAGGGTTTATATTTGATCTTCCGGTTGCGTAGAGTTTTCGATTTCTTTGTTCATGGTTGGGGATTTGATGAGCTACGCGTAACTTGGTGGGAAAACGATGGTGGTGGCTTGTTATCAGTATCGGGTTAGGGTTAAACTTTGATTCTTCCTAGTGAATTTATTATTGTTTTGCTGTGTTCGGAGTTTGCTTGTAAATTGTGGGAAGAAGAGAATATGCTATAGTGCTTTCTCCTCTTCAAGTTTCCTGTATGGGTTTGTTATCACTTGTTGGCTTGCATTATGATAGTAGAGTATTTACGATATGAGGACGATGATGTGATCCTTTTTTTTATATGAAGTTCCTTTTCTTATACATTAATTAATGCAGATTTACAATCTTATCTATGCAGTATTACCAGCGAACATTCTTGTGATAAATCTACACATCTTTTTGTTATTTCCTATTGTAAAATTTGTGTACGGGTCATTTTTGTGTTCTTTCTTCACGGCTTCTATGTTTCTACTTACATATTTATTGGGGTTTGGTCAACGATATTGGGAATGCTCCCACGAATGTGCCATTCTGTTAATTGCCTTCATTTCTAGTTTAGTTCAGCATGTTAACATTTTTCTATGAAGTAAACGAAGACAGGTAGTGTTGGTATCTAATTGGTCCACACAGATTTTTTAATTGCAGTTTTACTGGAACTTCTTGGGTTCTTTTACTTTTCCTCTATTTGCAGGAGTGGGGAAATCATGTCTTCTTCTGCAGTTTACTGACAAGCGCTTCCAACCTGTGCATGACTTGACAATTGGTGTTGAATTTGGAGCTAGAATGATAACCATTGACAATAAGCCCATAAAATTGCAGATATGGGATACAGTTAGTATCTTTTGTATCTCTTTCTCTCTTTAGTGAATTAGTGTAATCATGAATTTTAAGTGTACTGTTCGTTCGTTAGAATATGATATTTGTAAGGCTGTGATGGTTACTTTGTTGGACTTTTGAGATAGACTGTTGTGGTTTCTTAAAGCTCATACTTGTAAGGAGGTAACAACATTCTACCTGGTATCTATACAGTGTTTGACACCATTGTTCCCAAATTTAGCACCAGTAGAGTTTAAGTTAGAGTTTTAAGTATAGTTTCTAGCTTAGAGGATTCTTGGATGAATTTATGCCCTTGTTTCTGTGGTTATTTAAATGATTTAGAGACCTATTTAAACTGCACTAGTACTTATGGCATGTAAATAATATTTTCAGTGTAGCTTTTGTTTGGAAAAATTTTCAGTTGTGAAGATTCAAGTTTGGGACTTATATATGTATTTCACTTTGTGATTTGTGAAATTTTGTTGGAAAAAGAAATCATCCCTTAAGTTTTGTGGTAGAGATTAATTTATAGAGCACGAAAAAGCTGATAGGAAGAAAGAATATAAATAAGACATGCAGGGATGACATTGACTGTAGTGATAAAGGAACTATCACCATTCCATTTGTTCCTTCAAGAGCTATACATGGCATGGAATATGCCTTGTTAACTTCTGAACTCATCTAATCAGAAAATTAAAAATATTGCAGGCTGGCCAGGAATCTTTTCGATCAATTACCAGGTCCTATTATAGAGGTGCTGCTGGTGCCCTGCTTGTATATGACATCACCAGGTATTAATTTCACAGGGATCCTTGATCTTTCGGCGCTATTAGTTGCTTATACTGTTTAATATTTAAACTGATTGTTAGGAGGGAGACATTCAATCATCTTGCTAGCTGGCTGGAAGATGCAAGGCAACATGCAAATCCTAATATGACAATCATGCTGATTGGCAATAAATGTGATTTGGCTCACAGAAGAGCTGTGAGCACCGAGGAAGGAGAACAGTTTGCCAAAGAGCATGGATTAATCTTTATGGAGGCCTCCGCTAAAACAGCACAGAATGTTGAGGAGGTGAACCAGCTTTTTTTTTTCTTTTTTCTTGTGCCATGTTTTGTTATCCTAGGAACTTTTGTGTGACAATTTACTTTGCAAACTTTGTCATATATGGTTGCAGGCTTTTATTAAAACGGCAGCAATGATATACAAGAAAATTCAGGATGGCGTCTTTGATGTATCAAATGAGGTAAGACTGTGTATAACAATAGGTTATAGTACACAAACCAAAGCATTGATGAAGGGAGACTTCTCTGTAGGTACCAAGGCCTTGCTGTTTTTCCTTTTTATGTGTTGCATAATGACAAACAGAATATCAAATTTTCACTATTTTGGCTTTCTAATCTTGAGATTGTCTGTCACATGAATGTAGTAAGAGAACTGTGGACCCTACAGCCAGGAGGGCTGTTGTTCCTATAGTTCTGTTTAGTTTCTGAAACTTATATAAGCAGAAAGCTTTTAATTAAAAGAAGTTTCAGATACAACAGAATTGTCTTTAAAAAGTGTTAGACAAACCATAATCAAACATGTCTCATACCTCAAGTTTCATTTCTTGCTTCCAAAAATGAGAATACGACAAATTGAGCCCAGTAAATGTCATGTAATTGCAGTTGGTTTAATAACCATCATAGTACCTCTTCTTCCTGTCAAGATATTAAAGGCTGTTTTGTTCCTAATTATGCACAGTAGTTTAATTGCACCTTTAATAGCATATGTATTATTTACCTAAAGTGCAAATTCAATGATGAATGTAACTGGTGCAGCGTAATTTTTCTGTAATATTTAAATGTAAAATTTTATATAAAAATGTCTTTTGTCTGAAACTGGAGCCTCGACATACACGAACTGAAGCTCATGATGATAACCTGCAAATACTGATGATGATATAAACTGAGTGATGTCAGTCTTATCTTAATAAAAAACATTGATATATGATGCAAGACCTCCTTTGTATGTTGTACTTTTTCACTCACCATCTTGATCGAATGAGCTCAAATCCCTATTGTCAATTATACTGGTGATGAATTTTAGGCTGACTTTAAGGGTCGCAAATTTTCTATGATAGCTGTTGTTTTATTATCCTTTAATACAAATGAAAAAAAAAAACCTTTGGCTGTCTCTTGGAACAGTAAAATTTGTGCATCCTCATTTATCTTATTTGTGTTTCTGGCAGTCATACGGAATCAAAGTTGGATACGGAGGAATTCCTGGTCCATCTGGTGGAAGGGATGGCTCATCTTCTCAAGCTGGTGGTTGTTGCACCTGAGCTTGTGCCACTGATGTTTCTTATTTGTTATCTGTTTCATCCTAATAAACAGAGCCTGACCGGTGTTAATTGGTTCTTCCAGTGTCAAGTATGCATGATGGCAAATATTGTGTAATCCGTCTGTACATTAGTTGGTATACCACCGGTGACTAGCTCCTCTATGTGTGTGCATTTGTGCTTGAAAGGTTGTATCAGTTTGGGTCTTTTGTTGGGCTTCGTACATAGTCTGATCAGAGGAACTCCTCCATTTTAACGGTATGTGGTGGGTTTGCAAGCAAAGATTTCTTTGTACCATCCTTCAATTTTTCACCCCTTTTTATACCACAACAGGAGGAGGGTGAATAATGTGCTATGCCTCGAATGCCCACTATTATCTAGAGGCCTCAAAGGAAAAAACGTGAAATAAAATTGAAGAGAGGGTGCTCGTCGGAATATGTATGATATTAGGGTGCTAAATTTGATCCACGGCTATGCGATCCCTAAGAGTCGACACTGCTAATTTTGGGGTAATGCAAGGTAAGGCCGGATTTGGCCCTCCTTTAGTCTAACTCCTCCTTAATCATCATCAGTTGTCCTCCTCGAATCGAGCTGATCGTGTGATTGAAGTTTTGCCATATGTCCATTTTCTTTCCAACCTATAGACTGGATGGCCTAAGCCACTCGAGCTTCGTTTTTACTGATCAAGAAAGACATTTTTATTTCTTTTTTATATTATTCTTTGATGACCTGAGATGAAAACGATATGTAACAGCCACCATACTTTCATTGCCTGCCAAAAGGGCCATGAGAAGCCCAGCGAATCCTCCAAAACAAAATCTATTTACACAGACTACGAATCAGGGTGCACTGCGGCCTACCAGCACTGGTCCGTCTCCCACTTTGTGAACCGTTGCCGGTCCGACACGACGAAGCCGGCCCGAGGAATCCGCCCTACGATGGACTGGTCGTACCGCGCCCGCGCCGCCGGGTCGGACAGCGTCTCGTACGCGCTGCGGATCTCCAGGAAGTCAGGCCCCTCGCCCGCCGGCGCTGCGTCCGGGTGGAACCGCTTGGCCATGGCCCGATACGCCGTCTTGATCTCCCGCGCCGACGCCGTCTCCCCCACCCTCAGCACCTGGTACAGGCTCGCCGGTGCCCTGCTCCTCCCCGCAGCCGTGGCCACCTGCGCCACCACCCGCCGCTGGGCCGAGATGCCCCGTGCCGGGGAGAGCGAGATCCCGGAGAAGATGACCGTTCCAGACATGGGCTAAGGGACTAAGTAAAGAGGGAACAAGAACAATGGAGGGTTTTCGTTGGTTTGGAGCACCGAAGCGAACAGAAGACTGAGTCGAGAATCAGAACGCTTTGGGGGTCACATATATATATGCGGAGAATTAAATTATAGGAAATGGGGTATTTCTTTATTTTATATATAAATAAAATAAATTAGAGAGAGCGGTCTGCGGAATCGATGGACACGCCGCAGCCGATTTGGGAAAATGGGGGTTTGGACGGTAACGTGGTGCTTCTAGAAGGGATGGGGACCATGAGCATTGCGTGGCTCCCGGTTGGGTTCTGGAAGCGCAGGCGACTTGTGTTAGGTTTTGTCGTGGGGACCACGCGAGTTCGAAACGATGGGTTCTGGAAGGAGTCGCTCATACGTCAACGTAGAAGACCATTTCAAGGGTCATTCCTAACAACAGGATCAGCTCTTCCATCTTCGAGAAATCGACGGTCGTCAAGAAACCCACTGGTACTTTGATTACTCTCTTTTTCCACTTTTCTAAAAGTTGTCTCCTTGTTTTTGTGTTGCAGATGATATGTTGTGTTTATTATTATTTTTTTGGTTTAATGATGAATTTTCTTTTATTATATTAAGCTTTCCATTTTCCATGGAGTCTTCTATAAATAAAAAAAAACTGTAAGACATGTCTGAAGGACTGACTTGTGGAGGGACCTCCTCCTCTTCTTCTTGGTGATCGTTTAATCAAACATGAGAAAGAAACATGTCTCCTATCGAACTACATATTTGTAGCAGTCCTATCCACAACCGAAACTTGAGAAACAAGTAATTCGGCCTTTATATTCTGTTAGGTCGAAGCTTGATATCGTACAAGCGTCTGAGTAGTAGAAGTCATGTGGTCTTCTAGAAGCTCTCTGCTTTTGACGACCTTGGTTCATCCTTCAGCTTACTGAGGATGAGGAGCCCATGGGTTTCTTCCAAACTTTTGCGATGAATGGTAGTACCCATCGAAAGGGATATGGCCGCCCGCCGTAAGATTACAAAAAAGATTAAGGTGATCATCACATCATCCTATTCATGATGATGTGGATGGAGATGTGATGTCTTTGACAGTTAAAAGGCCGATTGGCTCTTAGCTAGAGAGAAAGACGCCCATAACCAGCATGGCTTTGAAAACCGTGTTCTAGAGAGAAACGAGAGATAGAGAAGTTTTAACCTGTCATTTACCTTCACAGTCATCTACAACCATCCTCGCTTGCAGAGCACGTGCCTGAGTCCCACTAAACTAGCCCAACGAAACCGCTAGCACGTGTGAGCGAAGTCGTCGTTTCACACCGCACCGTCGCCGCCACCTGTTGCGTCCCCAAGTGCCAGCAATCCCGTGTTAGGGTCATCGATCGGGTGAAGCAGCTCGGGTGGGAGATCCGGCGCCCGATGACGAAATCGCGGCCGGGCGAGGGCGACCTCGATCGCCAGCTACTAGTCAGCGGTGACCGAGGGGGCCTCTTCTTGTTCGTTGTTCGTTCGAAGGAAACCGCTTCGGCAAATCGGTGGTCTCCTCATCTCCTCAGTAATATTATCGTCGTAAGGCATTTCTGTTTTCTAATGTCTCCTAAGCTTCTGCTTACCAATTTTTTGCATGTAAATTGGTGCTATCAATAAATCCTTTACTAATTCCATCGGAATCTCTGTGCAGAATTTATTTTTCCCAATTCAGTTTGAGATGACATTTTGCTAGGGTTTCTTTTTTTCTTTTATTGAAGGTTTACTTTTTGTTCCATATTACAAGAATTCGACGTGGGTGAGTGAGATCCTTGTTGAAGGCGCGGAGGTTTTTTAGGCATGCTATCCGCAACCTCTCTGTGAGGGTAGGAGTTCTGAGATATGCATAGATGTGCTTTAGCAAAACAGTATAAACTGTGTCGTATTATTGGGTGGAAGACGCCGTTGTTAGAGCAGGAATAGAAGATCTAACAGCCATTTTTGGTCATTTGAGTTTTTGTACTTAGAAGCTCCAACAACCATTCCTGTAGGTGCATCAACCGGCAAAAAAAAATTAATGTACTTGCCATATAACAAATGGTTGATATATAACAAATTAGATTATGTGGTCCTTTATAATTAGATAAGATAAATTAATTGGATTCTGATGATAGATATTGATCGATAGAAAAAAAATTTATATTATAATAGAACTCTCATAATAATTTATTCTAGACCTTACATTCTTGTCTATAAATAGACAAGACATCTCGTCATAGAGGAAGCAATTGAGATATTACGAGTTCTCTCTCAATCTCCTTAATCCATCAATCTAAGTGATCCTGTGAAAGATAGGAACTGTTCTTGTTTATAAATAGACAAGACATCTTGGAGAAAGCAATTGAGATATTACGACTTCTCTCTCAATCTTCTTAATCTATCAATCTAAGTGATCCTGTGAAAGATAGGAAGAGAGGAGAAAAAGTGTCTAGTTCTCCTTATAGATTGACAGTAGTTTTTTAGATCTAAGGACAATATCTTTGTAGATTACATAGATCTTTTTCAGATGACATCAGAAGATACGTATGACATCAGAAGGCACGTAACGTAAATATGATCTAATGTTATTTGATTTCAATCATGGCATAAAGTTTTTTTGTATTACATATAGCATATCACATATTTTATGCTTACACTGTCAGAACAAAACCATGATCTGTAATCGGCTTTTCCATACTGTCACCTAATTAAACATGAATGACTCTAGATGCAATTGAGGAAACTCAGTTGGCTGGTCTGAGTTTGGCTTCTCTTCCTATTGGTTAGGTTCCGGAGAAGTGGACCTTATGACCCTATAATGCTGTTAGATGCTAACCTAAAAGTTAAAGAGTAAATCAGATTGCTTTATAAGCTGGGAGATACTATGGTCTATGGATTAGTGCTTATATGGGTGTTGTTCTTATTGATAGTGACAACAGAGCTGGAGCTTTTAGTGTAGCTTGAGCTTGCTGAGACATCGCGAAGGTGATTACAATGTTGCTTCAATTTTATGGATCTGTTAACCAGCTGCAATAGCTTCCAATATTAGGTGGATCTGCATCTCTTATTCAATTTGGTCTGAATTTACTGTTCCAATATCACAACTAGATGCAAAATTTTCTGTCTTTATTCAGAATTTTTTTTGGAAAGAATTTGTCCAAAGTAAATATACAAGTCAAGTTCATAAACTGCTATAATATTTAGAGAGTTAATTGAGTTTGGATTTGCGTGATGTGAAATTTATGACTTCCATATCTCTTTCCAATTTTATCATTATTAATGATAATAATAGGTCATATTTTTATTTCGGAAACTCTTTAACAGTTTAGAGAGTCTGTATGAATGTGTCTGTGGATTGAAACTCTTGACAACCATCTTAGTTTTACCCATGAAACTATACTCACTTTCGAGGTGGAGTCGAAGTGGAGCTCTCAATATGTTGAGGTTTCGCACTGACGAAAAATCTAGAGTAGAAAATCTTGATTTGATCTCTTCGATGCTTAAATTAACGAGGAGTCCAAAATAGAATAATTCAAAAGTCAAGATATATATATATATATATATATATATATAT
>LVTN01000808.1:16929-27987 GCA_001649415.1 Musa itinerans
ATCAATCTAAGTGATCCTGTGAAAGATAGGAAGAGAGGAGAAGAAGTGTCTAGTTCTCCTTATAGATTGACAGTAGTTTTTTTAGATCTAGGGACAATATCTTTGTAGATCACACAAATCTTTTTCAGATGGCATCAGAAGGTATGTATCGTAAATATGATCTAATGTTATTTGATTTCAATCATGGCATAAAGTTTTTTCATATTACATATAGCATATCACAAATTTTATGATTACACTGCCAGAACAAAACCATGATCTGTAATCGGCTTTTCTGTCAGAACAAAACCATGATCTGTAATCGGCTTTTCCATACTGTCACCTAATTAAACATGAATGACTCTAGATGCAATTGAGGAAACTCAGTTGGCTGGTCTGAGTTTGGCTTCTCTTCCTATTGGTTAGGTTCCGGAGAAGTGGACCTTATGACCCTATAATGCTGTTAGATGCTAACCTAAAAGTTAAAGAGTAAATCAGATTGCTTTATAAGCTGGGTGATACTATGGTCTATGGATTAGTGCTTATATGGGTGTTGTTCTTATTGATAGTGACAACAGAGCTGGAGCTTTTAGTGTAGCTTGAGCTTGCTGAGACATCGCGAAGGTGATTACAATGTTGCTTCAATTTTATGGATCTGTTAACCAGCTGCAATAGCTTCCAATATTAGGTGGATCTGCATCTCTTATTCAATTTGGTCTGAATTTACTGTTCCAATATCACAACTAGATGCAAAATTTTCTGTCTTTATTCAGAATTTTTTTTGGAAAGAATTTGTCCAAAGTAAATATACAAGTCAAGTTCATAAACTGCTATAATATTTAGAGAGTTAATTGAGTTTGGATTTGCGTGATGTGAAATTTATGACTTCCATATCTCTTTCCAATTTTATCATTATTAATGATAATAATAGGTCATATTTTTATTTCGGAAACTCTTTAACAGTTTAGAGAGTCTGCATGAATGTGTATGTGGATTGAAACTCTTGACAACCATCTTAGTTTTACCCATGAAACTATACTCACTTTCGAGGTGGAGTCGAAGTGGAGCTCTCAATATGTTGAGGTTTCGCACTGACGAAAAATCTAAAGTAGAAAATCTTGGTTTGATCCCTTCGATGCTTAAATTAACGAGGAGTCCAAAATAGAATAATTCAAAAGTCAAGATATATATATATATATATATATATATATATGAGATATGAACGAATTTAGCATTCATAATTGAGGCTCAATTTAGCCTTCATAAGAACTTCGACTACTGACATAGTAAATCCTAGGTAAGTTTTCTTTCATGCTGGAAACGTATAGAGTTATAATTTTATCCTTATCGAAATTTTTAACCATTGCCACTTATTTGAAGAAGAACAAGTCGGCCACAACAAATAAATTCGTTCATGCTCATCAAGAAACAGGGAATATTTTGCTCATTCCAAAGCGGCCAGAATTACTACTCACTGTAGATTACCAGAGTAGAAAACTGCGGACTCCCATAACCCACCCCAAATATAATAAGAGCAATGATTACTACATGCATGCATTAAAAAAAATAGAAAAAACAATTAGCATACATCCCCCAAAAAGATGCACGGAATGATGTGCGGGGACCAGCCCGAGATAGTGTTTGTGATATTGTCTCTTCGAATCTTATCTCTTCCGCCACAAAACAACCGTGGCACACATTTCTTGACCGGCGGCCTTCCTCTGCTGCCGTCCAATTCTATATGCCCCCTAAAGCTGGCGAAAATAAGTCACACACTTCATTCATCCATTTGTGCTTCCCTTTGATTCGGCTTTCCTGAGCTCTCGTGACGGTTCATTGTCCTCATTGCAGGTTGCTCACACTTGCAGTGTGATGGCGACTCTTGTCGACACTCTCTGAGTAGGTCACCGTGAAATGCATGCACTGCATCACATGTCCTTTGTGGTGTTGTGATCCAGGTATAGATGCTAACGACGTAGCTAAGAACATCTAAGTCACAATCTTCTGCTGCAGATCAGAGAAAATATCTTGTGGAAACAGTGATAAACAAATGAAGATGGAAGAAGCCAATAATTCACATTCAAAGTAAGAAAAATATAAACTTTGTGCATGCAGGCTTTTTATGATTCTCAGATACTAGAAATAGGATGATGGTGGAACAGACTGTTAGGATTTTTTAATTTTAGGAGTTCTTAATTTTAAAGACTTGATATTAAATTTTATTTATTTATTTTAATTATGATAAGAGTTTTTGAGTTTTTTTAATTATGTTAAGAGTCATTTGATGTAACAAATTAGACATTTTTAATTTTATTTTTATTTTTTATTATAAATTTTAGTCCTAATTGACATATATATAATATATATATATATATATATATATATATATATATATATATACACACACACACAATTTGAAGCTTCCAAGCAAAAATTGAGAGTATCAAAATTGATTTGAACAATTATCAAATTAGGCTAAAAATTGATCTAAAAGGTAATTGGTGGAAACATTCATTAAAAATTTTAATTCAGATATTTATTGTGAAGTTAAGGCTCCCAACCTCACTTATATTAGGTATATACGTGTTAGGGGAAGGAATCTAAGCTACTAAAGATGGGAAACTAAGGAGAGAAAAGAAGAGATGCTGTATTATTATTATATTTAACAGAATTCTTTGATGACAACCACAAGAACATATATAGCTCATGAACCAAAGCAAGAAGGAAAGCAGTGTGTCGGAAATGAGTAAGAAAGGTATGCAGATGAAGACGTCCATTAACTTGCAACTTTATTGGGTGGCAAAAGCCGCCCATGCAATGTAATAATCCATCCCCCACAATTAAGAGAAGTATTCCCACATACAATGAGGTCATATGCTTCATAAATAATTCAAGTGCATGACAATTCATAGGTCACCCACATCGAACGAGTTGTGTGAAAAGATGCAGCGTTTGGTTCACCAAGATATGATTCTAAATGTTTCCTGGGAAAAAGAGAGAGAGAGAGATTATGTTCTTGAAAAGATACAACATTCGATTCACCAAGATACGATCCAAAATGCACGAGAAGAAGGATTTTCTTCCTTCTTATTAACAACACTTAGTCCGTGTTATTTATCTCCACTTTAGTCCACAAAAGCAACCTTCTCCACTTCAGTCTCACTCTTGAGTAAAGACACTGCAGACATCAGGTTGTCGATATAATATACCTCCATAAATACTAAGATTATATATATATATATATAAAATTAAGTTTATATATGACTAATACTAGTTGCTATTCTATGATGCATGTGCTCCCACTCCTGTGTACTTAAGACATTATATGCGTAAAAAAACAAAGAACAACGGACAACAATCTCACAGACTCGACGGACTTCACTTTGCTTGGCTGATAAGTAGTTGCGATAGTCGAGAAGTCTGATGTCTAATTTTACCATGTACACATCTACTGTTTGTTGCATGGAAACGAGACGTCTCAATGACTCGTGTCGTCTACAAAGATGACACGCCATTTCCAACTGAATGGGTCGTTCCTTACGAGGCACCACGTAGATTCTGACGCGGATCGACGTCGATCCCCTTCCGACTTCTTGTTCGATGGGAGGGGCCTCGTCCGAACCGCACCCTCATCTCGTTGTTCGACGCGAGGGGCCTCGTCCGAACCGCACCCTCATCTCGACCTCTTATTCCTCGGCCCCACCCAGCGACCACCCCGCGTGGAGTACATGACACGTCATCCGCAGCTGTTCCCTCTCTCGCGAAAGAATTCTCCTCTCTCGGTACTCCGCAGAAAACCAACGATTAGGTCTACACGCACAACCTTCCGACCCCACCGCGTCCTCCCTCGAATCACATGTCGCGGCTACGTTGGAGGAAGAAGATGCCCAAGAAAGTTCAAATTTTTTATGTCGGAAGCTTTTGCACTATCATCACCTTCCAACATCTGATTGAATGGAGCCTATGCAATTTACTGTGCGTAATGCTGATTTAAAATCAATTAATCCTATCTTTTTTCACTGTCCTTTGCACTTTATGTAAGTAATGCTGATTTGAAACATATTCTTTACCTGTATGTGATCTTTGTGTAGGAGAAATATGTATGCGTGTTCCTATATGAAATCATGGCTTTTTATTGAGGTGATGGCATTTATTTTGATCACAATTTCTTATATTATATTATTAAAAAAAATCAGCAATAGAACCTCCAAGGCCTGTTCGATTCCCAATATAAAAGAAGCATCCCACCCTGGTTGGTTTGGTTCATCAGTGACGAGCGTTCCTCTCGGAGATATTTGGGCGATATTTGCGTCCGGTTTCTTTTTCTTGAAATTTTCTCCTTTTGTTTTCTTCATTTGTTGGTGATTTGGGTGGGGTGGGGGGTCGAAGATGACGGTAGGGGCGGGGATTCGTGTTAAGGACGGGGATCTGGTGGTGGTGCGGACGAAGATCTTGTCGGATGTGCACGAGAACGTCGTCTTGACGCCCGCCAGCGGGAACGGGGTGATGAACGCCGCATTTATCGGCGTCCGATCCGAGCGCCGAGGGAGCCGCAATGTTTTCCCCATCGGAAAGCTTCTGTAGGTTTACTTTTTGCTTTTTTTTTTTTTGCCTTATCTTTTCCGTAGCAAAGGATGTACTCCGTTCCTATTTTCGTTCCCTTCACTTCTTGTTTGTAAAAATTCTTCCCTTCACTTCGTTCCCTACCACTGTCGTCGTAGCAAGCTATAGTGACCTAAATAGGCGTAGCTTTAGTTTGGCCAAGATATTTGTCTTTCCTTTCCAGAGATTCTTCTTATCTTTGTTTCTTATTGTATTTTACAGATAAAATTTTCTTGCCGTATAAGAGTAATCTGATGTTCCGATGTAGCCTTCTTGGTGAATTCATGGTGGATAATCTGTGTCTTCGGATTGCAGGGACCTCCGGTTCATGTGTACTTTTCGGTTCAAGATGTGGTGGATGACTCAGAGGATGGGCTCTTGTGGACGAGATATTCCTTTCGAGACCCAGTTTTTGATCGTCGAGGGAGCTGATGGTTCTCATTTTGGAGAAGGGAGTGAAGGTGGGGTGGGCCAACCTGCAGTCTATACAGTCTTCTTGCCGATCCTCGAGGGAGCCTTCAGAGCTGTGCTCCAAGGAAACGTGAACGATGAACTGGAGATTTGCTTGGAAAGTGGTATGCAATCTCCCTATTTTTTATAACAAAGTAGACGTTTAACTTTACTCTGTAACTCTGCATGATTATCACACTGTCTGGCTACCTGATTTTTCAGGTGATCCTGCTGTCGAAGTTTATGAAGGAACCCATTTGGTCCTTGTGACTGCTGGGTCAGATCCATTTGAGGTCATCACATATGCAATCAAGTGAGCAGTTTATTTTTTTTGTCCTCACCCTTTTCGTTAAAATCATTTCATGTTGATGAGAACATTGTTGACAAGAAAATTGTTGTGTATATCCTGTAATGTCTTTTAGCATTCACCAAGTTTGCCTTATCAGTCCGGTGTACTGGCTGATGGTATGATATATACCGTTTCGTACTGATATACTATGTGTCAGTACAATAGGGTGTACTGACAACACAGAAAAATGACCGAAAATAGTTCTAAAAATTCTTGAAAAATAAAAAAAAAAAGATTGAGATTTTTAAGTTAGAAATAAATATAAATTTAGTATAATTATAGCAAAAAAAACCTAATTTAGGAAAGAATAGTGACATATCTTTTTCAGACTAATCATAATATTAAAACCACTAATCATAGCATTAAGTGTTTAATTTCGAAAATCACTTATACCATCACATGTAAATCACCTTAATATGCATGAAATACAAAGATTTGACTCATTAAGCATCTAATTTTGAAAAAAAATTAATATTAAATACATTAATCATAACATTAAAAACCTTAATTACTTCTTAGTTAACACTATTCTACCATCATAAAGAACTCAAATAATAATTAGATATTGAGAATATAGAATAGGCTTAATCATCTTATTAATCATCCAAAAATTAAAAAAAATACATACCTTTGATTTGAGAGTTCTTCCTCTAACTTAGGTGTTAATCCTCCCTAATTAGTCTTTCAGGTTTGATCCAATTCACAAATCGTAGTTTTGTAGAGTTTAAGAGAGTGCAAATGAGAGAAATATATGAGTGAGAAAATGATTGAGAGAGTAGATGAGTTTAAAAACCCTTTATACTGGTTCAAACGGTCAAATGGACAGTTTGAATCAAATCAATCATAAACCTTGATCAGTATCGATCGAAATTCAGCCATTATTGATGGGTACAGGTCTGTAATGATTGGATTTCGATCGTTCCAACTAGTACAAACCTTGTATCGGGCGAGATGGGGTCATATAACACAAACCACTCGGTATAGGGTGGTCCATGTACCAGTCCCCTATCAGACTGGTATGTACTGCCTGTACCGGGCAGTATATCGTGGCATGGCAACCAATGGTATTAGTAGTATTGGGGAGATATTTGATTTAGCTATTTGAGACATTGTTGTTAGTGGTTATTGTGCAATTCTTTTCTTGATGCGTTTTATACTTCCATCTTGGTGTTGCATATTGATGTTTAAAAGAGTGCATTAATCTAGCATTCATCTTAAAAGTTGTGGTTTCCATAAACTTTCAGCTAGTATAAATAACACGTTAATTTTCATATAATCCAGCACCCTATGTTGTTAACCTGTGCAAAATAATATATCAAGTCCTTCAATTGTCCTTTTCAATCATGAATAGGTATAGTGCTTTAAGATGTAAATCAACTGTGTCATGCAACATCTCTTTGTTTAGCATTTAAAGAATTCATTGTACTATACAGGACTGTTGAGAAGCACTTGCAAACATTTTCACATCTAGAGAGGAAGAAGGTAATATATGTTTGTATATATATATATATATATTCATCAGCTTGTGTACTCTTTAAGTTGGTCCACAACAATATGTTATATATATTTTTCTTTTTTCTCAGAAGCCAGATATCTTGAATTGGTTTGGCTGGTGCACATGGGATGCATTTTATACTAATGTAACTGCTGAGGGGGTTCAACAAGGATTGGAAAGGTGCTACAGCAGCCATCTGTACCTTTAAGAAACTTCTTTCAAGTGTTATGCCATTGTTTTTTTTCTCCAGAGAACTCTTGTTATTTGATTTATCAAAGATATCTTTTGTCATCTCCAGCTTAGGAATGGGTGGAATTCACCCGAAATTTGTCATAATTGATGATGGCTGGCAGTCAGTGGGTATGGATCCCACTGGAATTGCATCTGAATCAGCAAATGCCGCAAAGTAAGTGCCACTGACTTTTTTCTTTTTGTGTCTTTAACATGACTGACAATGTTTGATCTGTTTGCTTTCCTTCTGACATTTCACTAAGTAATTCTTTTTTTTTCTACTTTTTTTATCAGCTTTGCAAACAGGCTGACACATATCAAGGAAAACCACAAGTTCCAGAAAAATGGTAGGGAGGGACATCGTGATAAAGATCCAGCAAATGGCCTTGCGCATATTGTTACAGAAGTGAAGGAAAAACATCAAGTGAAGTAAGTCATCTTTTTGATCGATTGACAACTAGTTTTGTAGTACAACATTGAGTTGATTCTCATGTTTGATCATCCATCCATCAAGCAGCTGTTCATCCGATCACAACTTTCTTGCACAGGTATGTTTATGTGTGGCATGCAATTACTGGATACTGGGGTGGCATAAGACCAGGTGTTTCTGGAATGGAACATTATGATTCCAAGTTGCAGTATCCCATTTCATCTCCCGGGGTTCAATCAAATGAACATTGTGATTGTTTGGACAGCATAACCAAAAACGGCCTTGGCCTTGTTAACCCTGAGAAGGTCTACAGTTTTTACAATGAGCTCCACTCATATCTTGCTTCTGCTGGGATCGATGGGGTCAAAGTAGATGTACAGAACATTCTTGAGACACTAGGTGCAGGACATGGTGGAAGGGTAACGCTTGCTAGAAAGTACCACCAGGCCCTAGATGCTTCAATTGCTAGAAACTTCCCTGACAATGGAATTATATCTTGCATGAGTCACAATACAGATAATTTATACAGGTAAAATATAATTTCCTGTAAGAAGTTGTTTTGTTAAATTGCTGGTCTCCACACATTTCACTTTGTTTAATCTGGGTCCAGCTCAAAGAGAACTGCTGTTGTTAGAGCCTCTGATGACTTCTGGCCAAGAGATCCAGCTTCCCACACCATCCACATTGCATCTGTTGCATATAATACTGTTTTTCTTGGAGAATTTATGCAGCCTGACTGGGATATGTTTCATGTAAACAAACAAACAAAAATTTCTGTTTTCCTTTATCACTACTTGTAAAGTTTTCGTGTCTATTGACTTGGCTGATGCCTTTTCTTCAGAGTCTGCACCCTATGGCTGAATACCATGGAGCAGCACGGGCTGTTGGAGGTTGTGCAGTTTATGTTAGGTAAGCTTAAGTAGCAATACTATCTCTTTGTGAAGAGATCAAAAAGTGTTTTCTTATATGAATCTTCTGTCTTGTGCAGTGACAAACCTGGGAATCATGACTTTGATCTGTTGAAGAAGCTTGTGCTTCCAGATGGATCAATCTTGAGGGCTAAACTTCCAGGAAGACCCACGAGGGACTGCCTGTTTTCCGACCCTTGTAGGGATGGCAAGAGGTGAAGAGCTGATCTATGTTTTAATTCATAGGATTTCTGGATCACATATCTTCTAACTCAATCGTGTTCCTGGCAACACAGTCTCTTAAAGATATGGAATTTAAATGATTATACTGGAGTTATTGGGGTGTTCAACTGCCAAGGAGCTGGATGGTGCAGAGTTGGGAAGAAAAACCTGATCCATGATGAACAACCTGGCACCATAACTGGCTTTGTCCGTTCCAAGGATGTAGATTACCTTCCAAGAGTTGCTGATTGTGGTTGGAATGGCGATTCTATCATTTATGCTCATCAAGGAGGTGTGCTATCTCATATCTTGCACCCACAATAATATTTTGATCTTCGTTACAAAATTTAGTGATTCATCTTAGATTCTTCTGTTAAGTTGCCTCAATATGTTTGGCAGGCGAGTTAACTTGTTTGTCAAATAATGCATCCTTGCCCATCACATTGAGATCTCATGAGTATGAAGTCTTCACGGTTGCTCCCGTGAAGCAGCTATCAAATGGAGTTTCTTTTGCCCCCATCGGACTAATCAAAATGTTCAACTCTGGTGGAGCCATCAAGGAGCTCAATTATGAGTCCACGAGAAAGGCAATCATAGATTTGAAAGTACGTGGCTGTGGTGTTTTTGGAGCCTATGTGTCGGTTTCTCCTGTGAAAGTAGCAGTTGATGCAGAGGCAGTTGACTTCACATATGATGAGAATCATGGTCTGCTAACCATTCATTTGGGGATTCCACAACGAGATTCATATATATGGGGCATAACCGTCGAGTTTTAAACAGCAATTGGAATGCTACTTCATTTGCAAGACCTGAATTCTACAACAATGAAACATTGCTGCGAGTTCATATAAGATGGCACAATAAGTAGCTGAAGAAAAGCAAACTTTTTCCTATTTTAATTGAAGGAACTAGCTCTTCTGCTAGAACGAATTGGCCTCTTTGCCTGGGACGAACTGCTCTAGAAGATTTTTGATTAGGTGTGCTTAATACGGAGAAGAGGAGAAACATGAGGGCTGCTATGCTTGTTATCAAGGTGGATTGCTACTAAAGAATGGAATGCTGTGCCCAACAGGAAACTCATACAAGTCTATGATAAAGCCAATGCAGCAGAAATCAGAAATTGGATTGTGGCTAATGTTTATGTCGAACAGTAGGTTGAGGATTAAGGTCGTAACATGAATCTCTGTACAATGTAGATCATGTAGGTCTCCTGATCTCCAATATCTTGTGTCTTATAAACATCTACCCAACATGTTTGTCACCATGAGAATGGCCTGCAGAGTTCAGAGTGAAACAATAACCTGTAATATTTTCTGCGGGAAGGTAAAGGAAAATGAGCAGCTTGATGTTGTTATTTGGTTTATGTACTTTGGTAATGGTAAAATGTAGCTCCATTTTCTGGGATTTTGCCTTGAAGGATCCGAGTGTGTTCAGTCAATGCGAAGGATTTGTTGTATTCGTATCATTTCAAGACTGGCATGCAAGATATTCCATTTCGGTGAAGATTGATTGCCTAAGACCTTTTTAGTCTCCCTGGCAGTATGAGGTTTGCTTAAAATATATTTAAGAAAAGCTTTGTAGTTTTGACTGTCCAAACTTATTTGAGTGGGTGTGAAAGATGGAAGAGATGTGATGAATATTAAATTATGCTGACACTGAGTCCTTCAAGTATAATGTTAAGCTCCCAAAAGATTTACCAAATTTTGTTGGCCAAAATTCCAAAAATATCTACCGAGATGCTAACAATATGAAACAAAAGATAAAATTGTACTGGTTTTTAGATCATTAATCAGAACAGAATCCTTTGGAACCGAAATATTTTGTGTGGAAAAACCATGGGTTTCGAGCATGATATTAATGGTGCAGATTGTTGTCGAAAGAGAATCCTCGATTAGACGATGTCCAATGTCCATAAGAAACATTGTCTTGAATATTTCTTGCCAACACTGTTAGAATCTCGGATTTTGACGATAAAACTAATTGATTGTGTTTAGATGTTTAACTGGATTTTGAGTAATGTAGGTCTATTCGATCAGGATTACACAGTTGACACAGAAGGAATTGACGTTGCGCCGGAGGAGATCACGGCAGGATATTGGACGACATAAGGCTTTAGACGTCGGGCATCGGGCCAAGGAGAGCGGAATTGCGCTAAGGATATCAGGGTTACGGAGGTCTACCGCCAATTGGACAACAAGTCGCAAGAGAAGACGATGCGCTGAAGAATCAGACGAAGCGCCAACCAATGACGTGCCGGGCAACAGAATGTCAATTCGCGTTGTAATAATTATCTAGATCGGAGTAGAGTTTTGGCTTGTGTGTGCAGGATTAACTACGATAACGATGAAGACATAAAGTGAAACAAAGTGCTGGAGTCAAGCGCGAAGGATTC
>LVTN01000808.1:30428-45582 GCA_001649415.1 Musa itinerans
GATGAAGCGCCAACCAATGACGTGCCGGGCAACAGAATGTCAATTCGCGTTGTAATAATTGTTTAGATCGGAGTAGAGTTTTGTCTTGTGTGTGCAGGATTAACTATGATAACGATGAAGACATAAAGCGAAACAAAGTGCCGGAGTCAAGCACGAAGGATTCGTTGGGAGTTCGAGAGTTCGACGGAAGTCCGAAGGTTCATCGGGAATGCTGCCGGAACTAGCCAAGAATGAGTAGGGAGCTTGCCGAAGGGTTTTCAGAAGCTCGCCAGAAGGTTCGTCGGAGGTTCGCGGAGCTCGCCGAGAAAGATCGGAGCTTACCGAAGAAGCTCATCGGAACTCGCCAAGATCAAATCGTGAAGTCTAGGAGCTTGCCGGGAGTTCGCAGAATGGTTTCTGAGAGTTTGTCGAAAGTTCGCCGGAAGAAGTTTTGACTTGCAGACTTTGTAATAGCTTAGGAAATGTCTTTAAATTCGTAGTTAGCACATTAATTAGGGTTAAGATTATGTGTTAATCCTATAACCCAAGTATGGGTCAATTGGGCCCGACATCGGACTGGTTTGGGCCAGATTTTAAGCCCAACTAGTGAACCGTAAGGTCAGGCAGTGGCACCGCCCAACACCCGAGAGGTCCGGCGGTGGCACTGCCCAGGTCCTGAGAAGGCATGCGGTGGCATCGCCGGCTTCAAGAACCCAAGAGAATTCAAAATTTGGAGCCCAAATTTGAATCCTCTTAGGGTCTATAAATACCCCTCAATTCTCAGTACAGAAAACAACCTTTCAGAAGTTAGAAATTGAGAAAAAGCTTTAGCCAAGTCCTTAGCAAAGTCTTGTTTTCAATAGCTTAAGTATTTACCTCCCACTTTCTCTTTGAAAAATATGTAAGAGTGTGAATCACTTGTAAAAAGGTTGTAAGAGGGGTATTTGTCCTTCTCCTTCAAAGTGATTTGCTAATGAAAGTTAGAAGCCTCATTGAAGAAGGCTTCGCAAGTGGATGTACGTCATTTGACCGAACCACTTTAAATTGGTGTGTTCCTCAAATGTGTGAGTGTTTACCTTTCTGAAACCATTATTTACATAGCAGCAAGCTTTTGGTTTTCATCTCCTTACTTTACTCGAGCTATTTTTATCAAGTCATTTTTTGTCGAATCGAAATCTCTACGTATTTACGAAATCGTTTTCAAACTTACTAGTTTTAATTCGCTGCACTAATTCACCCCCCTCTTAGTGCCGCTCTGATCCTAACAAACACAAGGAAAGTTATCATTGGTATTGTCTATCAACCGACTTCTGGGATGCATGATTAGAATGAATTACACAAATTCTTTTGACGGTCGATACCAATTAGAAGTATCGCTGTGATCTTTTCTCAACTATACACTATACACTGCTGGTGGGAGATCATGGGATTGCGGGAAAATTTATTCGAGTGAATGAAACATTTATAGTTGACTAAATATCGAGATATTTAACTAATATTTTCCTTTTCATATCAAAAAAATAAAAATAAAATTCTCAACCTCTCAACTTTTCTTAGTCTCCACTCCAATATCTACCACCAACGCCAAAGATAATAATATCTCTCTTTTTCGTGATTTTAATAATAATAATAATAATAATAATAATAATAATACTTATTATTATTATTATTATGTTGAACTGAATTGTATTTCCCATCTTTTGTTTCAATTCAATGATGGAAAGTGCAATCAAACCCGAGTTTGGCCAGTGTGATGGATCTAACAAATCATTTGATAAGACATATTCGAGGATCTTCTTTGCAATCACAATTAACCGTCATGTTAGAGCCAATGTGGCACCTCAGAGCTAATGTGGTGCACTACATTGATGTGACACCTCGAACCCGTATGAGATAGTCGTTTACATTTGCACTACCTATCGACTGCGCCCACGAGGTTGTACGAGGCAATATTGTACAGTAAAGAGCAGCTCGGGAAGCGTGAAGTAGTGTCGCGTGACACATGATCGAGCAAGTCGGTTAGTGCTTGCATGGGGCATATGGGTTGACCGCTTGAGATATCGACGACAATTAATCGATCCTATACGATGACCTCTGATTACGAGTAGAAAAGTTGACCTCCGAACCAACGCCAAGGGAAGACCTCGAACACCCAACCTCGCATCACTTCTCCCTATTAACTTATGTTTCAAAGAGATCGAGTTGAGAAATCCACCCCCAACCTCGACCTATGTTTAGGAGTCAAGAGCTCAACGCAGAAGGACGGAGTGTTGCAAAACGCACCCCGGACCAAGCTGTGTCGACTCCTCGGCCATAGCGTGAAGTTGCACAACATCGTTCCAACCTCTAGATCCGAAATATTATTATTATTATTATGAAAGAATTACTAAATAAAATATTAAGAATCAATAAAAGGAAAAATTAATCGTCCTCCATATCTCTTTCGTCCAAAGAGAAAAGATATATATAGTATGATCGGTTAACCCCACCACCCATACGACCGGTGAATCGGATGGTGTGTTACATCAGGTGCCAGTGGATCAGATCGTGAGGAAAACCAGGTGGAGCCCCCTCGATTGCTTTTAGAACGTGCTTCACCTCACTATATTCACGTATTCTTCTGGTTACTACTTTATCGTATAAATTATGGGTATCATATTCGAGCTCAAGTGTAGGCATCGTATTTAACATAATAAAAATTCCTTTTTAATTAAAAAAATAGTTCTAATTGCATGTCCTATAAATGATATATCCTTAGGGTTAGTACGTTATTGTATAAATTATGCATCTTAGATTCAAGTTCATAAGCTAGTAATTTTTAAAAATAAATAATAGAATAATTTTTTAGAAAAATAGTTCTAATTAGGTGTTCCATAAATATATATATATATATGTTATTTTGCATACTCCCTCGCTTCCTTATGTGTGCTCAAACACTTCCTTTTCTCCTTCACCATCTCTATCCCTACAAATCTTTGTTTCCTTACTAAGTAAGTATACAGTCTTTATCGACACAATCACCACCAACGACAAAGTCAGGAAGAAGAAGAAAACCCTAAGTGGCATCCAAAACCTCTATGATGCCATTGTCAACCTCGCTGTGGGGCCCATTGAAGAAGAAGTATTGTTACCTATATGATAATATATGGACGATTTTCTTTAAAAAAAAATTGTTTTGGTTTTTCTCAAAATGTGACTCATTTTTATTGTTCCTAAATGATGCTTTTTTACTTTGAATAATATTCAGAAAATCTCTCACCAATCCCAATAGTATTTGTTTGTCCTGTTATTTTGGTTACTATGATAAAAGTATTATAAGCTTACTTAAAAATACATATAAATGGACTCATAACTTCAACCAAACTCATTTTTTAGTTTAAAATTTTAATACGTATATGAGCAATGATAATCAAAGAGGTAAAATATGATATCGCTTATCATATTTTTTAATAACTTTATAGTATTTTCAACACCTCAATAAAAATATCATAAGTGAACCAAATTGAATCAAAACACATTAGAAATAATTTGATATATCATACTAGGATTTAAATAGGTATTTATAATAATTTAAGAATAATATCACCCAAATTGGGATAAAAAATTAACATGTTACAATATCATGATCATCATAACAAAAATACTAAAAGCACCGTAAATGATTCCAATAGACTTCTAATTTCAACCAAGCTAACTACAAATCTAAAAATATAATATTTTAATAATCTATGAGTAATGACAATGAAAGATAAATAATATGATATCATTTATAATACTTTTTTATAATTTTACAGTGTTTTAAGTATCTCAATAAAAATATTATAAATGAACTAAACAACATAATATGATGGTTCAAAACCAGAAAAAAAAAGATAAAAGAAGTATCATTGGGATTGATGACAGATATTTTAGGTATTACTCCAATGATGAGGTATTATTTGGAAAGAAGAACTAAAACACGGGGTGGAGCATTTTACCATGATATATTTGTGCTTCACAAAGGAAGGATGATAAAAGATGGGAGAAAGAGAGTTTCTTGGCCACTTTTGTCTTTGGTAGATGTATTAATATATTCCGATTAATGAAATGAAGATTTCGAGCATACTTCCTCTTAATAAAAATGCACCTACTTAGCATCAAAACACGAGCCAATTACATCGGCAGCGTGATCAAGTGAATTGCTATCAGTTCATTTTTCTTGCACATCATCTGTCACTGACATGGTAAATTGAACGTGAAGAAGAAGGAGGCAAAAACTAGTTCAAGAGTGCGGTCAACTCTAAAACCTCGAAAGAAGAAGACTCTACTTCGAGTGGCTCGCAATCCAAAAGCTCCTTAACCATCTCCAGCAATCATGCATGCAGGAGCGCATGGATCGGCATTCCGATCGACATCCAGTAAAGCTCGCCAGTATTAGCCGCTTACGCTATCCCCACAAGTCATTGCTTCCAAGCCATTTACTGGCCCTCCTCGCAGACACCTAATGCTGTGGTAAGCCAACACACAAGAGCTGTTTACTCTACGAACCAAGAGCCTCGTACCTGCGTGTTAGGTTCTCAACACTCGACAGACAGCAAAGATGGGAGTCGAGCAAAGCCAAACAAAGCTCTGGGTCACATCCAGTTGGTAGTCCTGGATTAAGGACAAAAGATTAAGCAAGTTGCTTTCTTGGTTATCCACAAGGATGACCAAGTTCATGGCGACGAGGACCCGAACGCAGCTGTAGGATCGCTTAATTGTGGTGGCGTTTCCTAAGTTGACTAAGGACACGCGAGTTAGACAAAAATGCTCCTCATATTTATTTCCTTATCTTTGTTATAGCATAGTTATGGATATATTGTTGTGGTTCAGAGTTATCTTTGGATTCCCGAAGTCACTATATACTTGAAAATTAAATTATGGAAAGACCTTTTATCATAGGAAAAATACCTTAAAAGTTAGGGCTTAATTATTCTATGAATACTCACTCTATTGATAGGGTATAATATATATTGATCATCCTATAAAGACTCGACATATCTTTATCAGTTCTTCAAAATGATAAAATATGTTGATCCACTTTCAGTATGAATTAAAATAAAATAAATAAAATATTTTTTTAAATCTTTCATTTTTGATAACCCTACAAATAGAAACCCCCTCTAATAGTGATTCTAAGGTCTCTGTCCTCTCTTTGCTATCCACTTTCAGTATTGAGATTCATGGTGATGGACAGTTCTTATTGTGTACGCCAAGATTCAGAATCGAGTTCTTCATAATTTTGGGACTAATACCCATATATCTCTAGGTTTTATTTAAAAAATAATTTTAACACTTCCAAGGTTTTTCTCTACTAAATTTTAGTAAATTTAGAAAGAGTAAAAGAAAAGAAAAAAATATTTTTTTAGCAAGATGTTTATCTAACATGATATAAGTAACAAGTATCAAACCATGTAGATTATATGTTTTATTATTATTAATATTTCATATATATATATATATATCATAATTATTCCATAGCGGTATGTTTTTTTTTTATTACTGAAACTAAAAGAAGGGAGAAGATAGGGCAAAATCTACGTATCGCACAACGATTGAGCCAGCGCACATGTTGGGGCTGCTATCACAAAGGAAGCCTGATGGCTTCATTTCAACCCCTGCTTTTGTGATTTGGTAGGTTTAAACTCGACTGTCTCTTCTTGATTCGACATCAATTGTTTCGCTAATTATTACCATATCAAAACTATGGTAATAATAATAATAATAATACTATCGATACTGAAATTAAATTAAATAGCGCAAATTGGGAAAGGCAACACTTTCCCAATGAAGACCGATTAATGCAGTCTTCGTAAAGCTATACTCGTTTATACGTATGTGTGCGTGTACGTGAAAGGCAAAAAATAACAACAAAAACCAAAGGCTTATCGATAAGCAATGAGGCGTGGAGAGACGAGGAGGAGGAAGAGGAGAGGAGAGAGCGTGTGAGTCGTTCAGGCCGTTTCGGTGGTTCGCGTGGCGTGCGAGCAAAGCCTAATTGGCTGTCCCCATTCTTCTCCTATACATAAACACACGACCATATATATATATATATATCCCCGGCCCTGGAAGAAGACACCACCCCCGCAGCAATCGACCTCAGGTACGAATGAACAACCCAATTCACATCTTCACCTCTTTTTCCTCTTCCATCAGATGCAAACGGCTCCCGATTAATCTTTGCTGCATGTCGTTGTGCAGGCGTGATTCGTAGGACAATGGATCGAGACACCAAGAAGAGAGGCCGAGAGGAGTCGGATCCGAGAGGAGAAGCCGGCGTGACGACGGCGTGGGACCTGTCTTCGAAGAAGAAGAAGAAGAAGAAGGAGAAGAATAACGACGCCGTCGACGACACGAACGTGTTCCGTCCACCGGGGCTCTTCGAGTTCCCGTGGCAGAAGGGCGAGCGCCTGCTGGTGCCGGAACCCGAGGGCTGGGACCTCCGCAGCGTCTTCTTCTCTTCCCTCGTCGATGGCTGCTCTGCCGCCATCGGGGTCCCCGGCGACCGGCTCTCCCCCGCCGCCCCGCGCCCCTTCTGCCTCCTCGAGGATCCCACCGATGGGGAGCTCGACGGCGGCGTGGATTGCATCTGGAGTTCCGTCCTCCTCCAGCCGCTCTCCACCGTGTACAGCAAGGGCTACAACGCATGAGAACTTTCCTCCTCCTCCTCCTCGTAGATGGTTTGAACTAAGACGTCAACTGCATTGCTTAGATGACGATGGCGACGATAACCAACAACGATGCTGTTAAAAACCGCATTAAGCAAAAAGAACTCAGATGATTATAGCCGTTAATCACACCAATCTCACAACTACAGTGATTTGGCACTTTTTATATCACCGTAATATTTTTTGTGTTGAAGGTGTATATTCTAATGTATTCCAATATTTTTTCTTCTTTTTTTGAGCTTATTACCTATTGAAATGGATCATACAAAAAGGTCGAATGGTGAAGGCATTATTGAGATCGATTAGGAAGTCTGTTCGTCTTTAGCAACTGCTCCAAAATTCTGATAAATCTGCTGGAATTGCTGAATTATCTATCTGGCATCAACTTGCACGTATTTTAAAGCATGCTGTAATATCTACGGCTACCGTAAACGAACGCATTATGTTTATATATTTTTTCACGTTGGTATGGAGATCGATGGACCTGATGAGTCGATGTTGATGGTTGTCATCCCTGATGTACTAAAATAAATATAATAATCTTACTGGGGCAACGCTAATGCTCGAGATGGACAAAAGAATTAACCCACCGATGCTGTCTTTAGCAGTAAAATACCTGTCATAATTGAGTTGGGTCGATGCTTTGGCATATTTAAGTTTGGGGTGGCTTCCTGCGTTAGAGGTGCAAGCTTTCTGTCACGTGAGATGCTGAAGCATGCTTACACCCCTCGTGGAGGCGGTAGATCTCACGTACGCGGATGTGCGCCGCCGATACTCGCCATCTGTGCACGTGGATTAATCGTATATTTGGCATTAAACTCGTTATCGACAAAATGACTGCCATGCTGGCAGCGAGTTACATCAAGCACAGTTCTACGGAGATGGAAATCTTTATTAAACTTATTTTAGTGATAGTAATTTGTTATGAACATATAAAGCTGGTTCAGAACTCCAGTTATAGGTTTATTTTAGATTGATGTGTCGGAAGATTATGAATTTGATTAAAAAATATATAAAAAATTACATGAGGACCACACCATATAATATCCATATGATATTTAAATTAATATTCCTCGGTAAAGATATGTTCATCAAATCTGATGATGCAAAGTAAAAGTCTATCGAGTCTGTTTCCCCGTTAGCAAAAGGAGCAAAGAGGAGGACCCACGTGGATTTGGAACCAATAGAGAAAGGACGACGGAACTGGATCGCGAGTCCTGAGAAATATCAGGAGTGACGTGGGCTCTCTGCCAGGATGTACGAATTGCGCTAAGGACACCCGTTGATCGGTTCTCAGGTGTGATTCAGCCAGCCTTCGAGTTAAAATGACGTTGACAGATTACGAGGCTTGCTTGCAACTGTGAGCGCGAGTTGGGTCATTAACTAAAGACCAAAATAATACCAGCGAAGGCAGAAGACTCATTTTAATAGGTGTACGTGGCGACCGATCCATGTCCCGCGCCGCCCTCTCCACTCATCCACGTCAGCGTCGGACTCCGCAGAACCCGTCCCTCGTCCCAACCTCTTGTTTCGAACGACGCTTTGCTTCCCTAAAACTTGATTAGTCGGTATCCGGTGGAGAAGAAGGAACTCGATTTCTCGATCCAAAGATCAGATTTTTGGGGCATTTGTTACTCCTAGGAACTGGTTCTCGTCGGCCAGAAGTGGAGGAGGAATGAACCATTTGTGCTGAAAGGGGAGGAGATATGGCGAGAAGGAAGCCGGTTTTGTTCCTGCTTTGCGTCACTGTTGTTGCGCCTATCGTTCTCGCCATCACGCCTGGTTTCGTCGGTAATGCCTCGTTGAAGCAAGCAATGTGAAAAAGAAACGATCTTTGTTCCCTTTTTAATATTCGTTTCCAAGAAAAAAAAAAAGTTCTTTATTTCCACACTGATTCCTCCTCTTTTCTTTTTCTGTACGTCTTTGGTAGCCAATAGCCATTTCGGCGACGAGATTCCCATCCTGGTAAGTCACTCGTTTGCCACTGTATGATCAGATTTTGCTTCGTGTATGTACTCTTTTATGAATCGATGCTTTCGTGTTCTTCGTTTTCTCCAGAGTCCAAGGAATGAGGTCGAGACCCTCAATGTGCTTTCCCAGGTTACTTTCGATATCTCTTCTACATCTACCTTTTGGATTCATAATCTCTTGATTTCTCTATTCAACTTTTGGTGCATTAATTTCGTCACAGGAGTCTGCTGATGCTGTCAAAGAACCAACTTGGGCCGTTTACCCTGAAAACTCCAGTAATTCAGATAATGTCTCAGCTAAATCCAGTAATGGAGTGGATGGATCAACGACAAAAGGTACCAACCACTTGTCTTTGCTCCATTTCAATCGTAGTTTAATATCATCTCCTATGCTATAGATTCACTTAATTAATTTCACGTTGTCGTTTATCGAACTGCTGATTTTTGTGCCTCCAATAGTTAGTGCATTCGGGAGGTCAGTCTTCATATTTTGATCTGGATATCTATTTGCTATTTGGTTGGTGATAGAAATGCCTTTGGGCCAGTCTGGTCAACATAAGAGCCGAGTATTATCAGAAGACTCAGAAGGAACTAATTTGCAGACAAAGACTGTGATTCAGCAAGCGACTAAAAGTGAAAGCAAAGATGATGGCTTCCAGAAGCCAGAAATGGGACAAGAGAACAAGGCGACAGCATTCAAGAAGAGTACATTTGCAACCGAGTCTGGAGAGCAGGTAAAAAGGGATGTGAATTATGGATGCTCAAGTGAGGTTTATCTGTGGATTATACATTTTGTCTTTCTTCTTTTATTTTCGATTAAAAGGCCAAAATCTCATATTTCGTTTCTCAGGAAGAAACAATATACAACATGGGCAGGAAAAATTAACTGAAAACCACTCATCCTCCTTGAGGACAGTGACATAGAAGATGCTGGAGTATAAAATTGATTACATTATGGTTCATACATTCCACAAATGTCTTTGATTAGTTCTCTTGGTAAGATATGCCATGTGTTAGAAAGATTGTTGATCTTTAAGGCATTATAATTGAAATTAAGCATATGTTGAACAAATGACTGGGAATAGCTTCTTATTTTTGCTTAAATTTCTCTTGTCATGGTGCTTCTTTTTCTTTAGGTCGAGTTCCATACGACCATTCAAGTTCAGTTCATTTCTCTTATATCCTGTATATCATGGGGGAAGAAACCAATTACGACCCTTCATGATTACTTCTTTTTATTTTTTAGGAGACCAGGAAGTGTTGGAGCTTTCATGGATGGGTCAGTGAAGGGCTTAGTGAGTGTTCGTGGTCAAGAAATTTCTTTCCTCCCATTGTTCGTATATGTGCCCTATATTTGATGACTTTAGTTTGTTTTACGCAACCAAGAATGTTAAGTAGATTTCCTAATTGTTCTGCAATCGTATGCTTTTGCTTTAGGTAAAGAAGCTTGCAATAAAAATGTTGCAGTAAATGGTGATGATTCTCCTATCATGGTTTCCCTTCTGTCAAATGTAGTTTCATAGAAATTCTTATCATGATATCTCAGGAAGATCATTCAAAAAACTTTTTTAAGTGCTTCTACATCTTCAAATGTTACTCCAATAAGGAAAGATGGTTGCATTGACATAGAGAATCTGCTGCTGTGGCTGCTTTTACTGCAAGACATTGGTTATTAGTAAATTTGTTTTTAATTCGATACAAAGCTGATGATCATCTCTGACTACTTGCTTATTCTTTATTCTGAAAAGGGCCATCAGAAGCCAGAAAAAGGTTCGAATATTGATTCAGGTGATATGCCTGATGCAAAAATTCGGCAATTCAGGGACCAGCTGATAAGAGCAAAGGTCTTTCTTAGTCTTGCATCTTCTAAAACCTACCCAGAATTCATCAGGGACCTTCGAGTACAGGTGAGGGATACTGAGCGCACACTTGGTGATGCAACCTTGGACTCAGAATTGCCAAAGAAGTAAGATATCTTATCTTGCAAATTTGGTAAAGTCTTTGTGTTTTCTATTTGTTGCTAAAATCTAAAGGGTGGCATGAAACATATTTTATTACTCCATTTATGTTATCTGTTTTATGAAAACATTGTCATACTTCTATTTTCAAAAGCTTCAGAAACAAAAACTGAATAAATGCTCGTCCACTGCGCTTGTCATTGCTGCATGGTCATCACGAGGGATATTCGTTATGGCATCTTCAACCTACAATTCCAAAACATGGAAAACTAATAGACAGAAAAAAAAGACAAAAAAAAAGAAAACAAAAAGAAATCCTAACACCACAGAGGCAAACTGATATAATTGATGTTTTATAGATATTAGCATTATTATGGATCAGTTCAGTTTGTAGTGAACTGTTTTTTATCCCAGTGTTTACTAATTCAGTGCCCATGAGAAACTGAAGGCAATGGAACAAACATTGTTGAAAGGCAAGCAAATTCAAGAAGACTGCTCTGCTGTAGTCGAAAAGTTCCGAGCTTCTTATCAGTCTGCAGAGGAACAAGTGCGTGTTCAGAAGAAACAAGAGTTGTTCCTGACACAAGTTGCTGCAAAAACCCTTCCCAGAGGTCTCCATTGTCTTTCTTTGCATCTTACCACACAGTACTATTCACTTGACTCGAGCCAACAGCAATTCCAACACCAAGAAAGGCTTGAAGATCCTAAACTCTATCACTATGCACTGTTCTCAGATAATGTGTTAGCAACTGCAGTGGTTGTGAATTCTACGGTGTTTCATGCTAAGGTCAGCTTCTGATTGCCTTGACCTTTGGTTTTTGTGTTTACTTTGACTTCAATTTTGCTTTAATGCATATTACAACAAATCTTCCTCTCTTTCTGTTTTTAACACATGCAGAACCCCAAGAACCATGTATTCCATGTTGTTACCGATAGACTCAACTATGCAGCAATGAAGATGTGGTTTTTGGCTAATCCGCCGGGGAATGCAGCAATTCAGGTTCAGAATGTTGAGGAGTTTATATGGCTGAACTCAAGCTATAGCCCGGTTCTAAAGCAGCTTGGATCTCAATCTATGATAGATTTCTACTTCAGGTTGCACCGTGCCAAGTCTGATGGGGACTTGAAGTTCCGAAACCCAAAGTACCTGTCTATCCTAAATCATCTACGATTCTATCTCCCTGAGATCTTACCAAAACTCAGCAAAGTAGTATTTTTAGACGATGATGTTGTCGTGCAGAAGGACCTTACCTCACTTTGGAGAATTGATCTTAAGGGAAAGGTTAATGGTGCAGTTGAAACCTGTGGTGAAAGTTTCCATAGGTTCGATAGGTATCTCAATTTCTCAAATCCCCTTATTGCTGAAAATTTCGACCCTCATGCCTGTGGCTGGGCATTTGGGATGAATGTCTTTGATTTGAATGAGTGGAGGAAGCAGAACATCACTGATATCTATCACCATTGGCAGACACTAGTAAGATACAAATCCTAGTCTCATGTTTTCTTCTCGATGCCCTTTATGTTTGACTTATAACTACTGATCACAGATCTTGTTCATAATCAATATTTGATCTCACCATTTTTTTGTTTCCTGCAACTTTGGTTGTACTGTCCACAGAATGAAGACAGACTCTTATGGAAGTTGGGCACCCTTCCACCAGGTTTAATAACATTTTGGAAGCGCACTTACCCCCTCGATCGCTCTTGGCATGTGTTGGGTTTGGGATACAACCCAAATGTGAACCAGCAAGATATTGAAGGAGCAGCTGCAATACACTACAATGGAAACATGAAACCTTGGCTTGAAATAGGGATGGCCAAGTACCATAACTACTGGTCTAAATATGTGAACTACGACCAAGTTTATTTGAGAGACTGCAACATCAATCCTTAAGAACCAAATGGTGTCTTCATATCCTGTCTGATACAGGTTCAGCTTATCTTTAGTTATTATGTTTGATGGTCTTGTGCTACCTTTTTCTTTAATTTGATTCTTGGTGCTCTAGTTTAGCAAAGCTGTCTGGGGCTGCAGTTCTTGTTTTTCTTTTTCCTTTACGATGACTGCATATATGCTTCTACATTAATGAGAGTTAGAATTTGGTTTATGTTGCATGCACTTAGATGTGCTTCTTTCATATCTTTTGCTACAAATTGAACTACCATCATAGGTTGGTTTCTCTTCACTGACAATATGCAAATGTAGTGCTTCTTGTTTGGTGGGTGACTTCTTTTCCTTCAAAATAAAAAAAAAGAAAATTATAGTGATCAACTTATAGTTAGTTCAAGTGTAGGAATCATTTTTCAAAGAGTGCTAACAAAAGACTCTTAGTAATTGGAGAATCAATTTACATACTTTATATTAGTGATTTCAATAGGAGCTCGGGCGCTTGGGTGAGGCGAGGCGAGGCCTGAGCGCCTCACTTCATCTCCAGGCGACGTGCTTCAAAGAGGCACCGCTTGGGTGCCCGCCCGAGCCCAGGCGCTGGGCGCTTCGGGCAAGTGCTTGGGTTAAACCAGGCAACCGAACTAGCGTTTTAGGTCTAGTTTGGTCCCTGGTGCTTTAGTTGGTTCAATCGAACCAACTAAAGCACCGATATCAATACGACTTCCCCAACCTTAACCTTGCTCGTCGTTCACGCTACCGCTCTCGTTGCTTCTGCTCCCGCTGCTCGTTGCTGCCACTGTCGTCGCTCTCACTACCGCTGCTCGCTACTACTGCTGCCACTGCCATTGTCACCGCTCGCCGCTCCTGCTCCCACTGCTCGCTGCTACCGCTGCCGCTGCTACTGTCCTCGCTCGCCGTTGCCGCTCCCACTTTTCTCAGTCAGCACCCTTGGTCTTCCCTTACACTCTTCTCTTCTCCTTCGATAATATACTGTTAATAGTATACAGTATACTAGTAACAGTATTTATATTTATTAGATTACTAATATATTATTTTAATTTTAATACTGTTATTTTTTATTTATTTAAAATTATTGTTAGGTTTCAAGATAAATGACAAGTGTACAGAGCAACTTGATAGAGTCTCCAATGGTATAAAAAAAAATCCTGAATGAAAGTATAATTATCTAAAGGATATGAAAGATCCTAATATCGAGCAACTTTAATAACATATTTTTATTTAAAATTTTAAATAATTAAATTTATTAATTATATTGTATATTTTTATATTTTAGCGTCTCACTTCGTTCGGGCGAGCCCCTAGCGCCTCGGGCGTTTTTGGATCTTGACGTCTTTTGGTGCCTAGCGCTTTTTAAATCACTGTTTTATATATCTCATTTTTCTTTCTTTAAACCCAAATACTGTCATCAGGGCTTCTTCGGCAACTTGATTTCCATTAACAGAAAACTTAAATAGGTACATAAATCTCACGATACTAATAGAGCTTTCTTCTGATTCAAAATTGTGGTGTAAATGTGTGTCAAAATTTTTGTTGTTGGTCTCCAAAATGTCGTTTTTTGTCTTCACCTGGTGGCTTATGCCGTACTCCCTCGCATATATTCCTTTTTCTCTTCTATTATTTTTTCTATTTGAATCTTGTTTCGTGTGATTCATAGTTGCTTTGTACTATATACAAGTGGGATGAAGGCTTGCAACGACAACCATAGGTGAGAAGCTGCGTACTGTTATCCAAAAGTATGAATTATATGCCTCGCTAACAACTCTTTGTCATCAAATCAGGATGAGATTAGTTAATTTCTGCACATTTCTCCTCACAAAAAAGTGTAGAAATCAGTTTTATTTTTTATACAAAAGTATTGGTGCAACAGATGATTTCTGCTCCAGATACATAAATTATAGGGAAAGTCTCAGATGATTCTGTGACGGATTCAGAGCAGCGATGGATTTCCTTTTCATCCTTTTTGAACGTGGAAACCACCACAGTTGAAGTGGATGTCAAGTGGAACAGAGAATTAAACTTTTCTTTTCTTGGTTTAATTTCTTGGTGATTTGAAAGGAAGAGTAGACTTGTTAAAATTTTATTGATGGAGTGAAGAGGACGATAAAGGAGACTCGTGGAGGAAATGAAATCGATACATACAGGCCGATGATTCTTTGTTTTCTCTTCCTGGCTGTTCATACAGAGGATATTGAGAAGGGATCTGATGGATTCGAGTGTTAAAACCTGTAAATACAATTGTGTGTCTTTATTATTTTGACCACTGAAGTTTATGAGATCACTTGTCACTCAATCAAAATTTTAAGATGGAGTCTCTTGTATCAATCAATTATGGGATCAAAAATTTAAGCTTGCACTATGCACTTTGGGTTCAGACCTAAACTGTGAGAGGGAATACTAAACCTTATAAATATATTGTGTTCTTTCACTTTGAATATTCCTAATTGTTCAATTCAAATATATTTACCACAAGATTAGATTAGAAGATTCTGTTTGGTGTTTGATCAATGTTAGTACAACTAAGACTAAATAAATATATTGGACCCTTTGTAGATTACTGATCATCCAATCAAAACATATATATATATATATATATATATATATATATTTATTTATTTATTTATCACGATATATGATAAAAGAATCTTATGTAGAAAC
>LVTN01000808.1:45776-139010 GCA_001649415.1 Musa itinerans
GTAAATAAATGTGTAGAGAGAGAGAGAGATGCAGAGAAAGGATTCAGATGCAGCATGCGGGAAGACCTCCGATGCTCCGCCTCATTGCAGGAATACCTACCTCCACTCGCGAAGGCAGTCGATATCCAATGTCGACATCCGATGCCTTCTTTACTTCTTCAAGAGCTGACTTTAGGTTTTTAGCATTAATCAACCACCGTCGACGATGTGCCATCCTCATCCCATTGTTATTGTCAACGAAGTTGCGTGGCAACTCTCGGCTTCGAGAAAGAACAAAAAGACAAATAAGCCTTCAAAACTTGACGATCTCTCTCCTATACATACATACAGACAGACAAACTTGTTCTTGGTACAGCAATCTGTCCAAACCAGAAGAACATGGCTAGGGCTGTTGGTGTGCCGGTTACCACTGACGACGGGAGCTCTTCCATGTTCCATCTCTGGGGAATCCTCTTCATGGTGTGTATGGCTGTTGTAGTTATCTTCAACTGCGGCGATAACAAGAAGAAGCCCAAACCAAGGAACAACGTTGCGTACTACGGCGGGGGCGGCCAAAACTATGCTACTGCGGCGACGACAAGGCACAGCAGCAGTACCGCAGCCAAAGTCGCGGTCGGTGCTGCGGTAGGGACCGTCGCTGGTATCGTCGTTGCTGATGCCCTCGTTAGTGATAGCGGTGGCGGTGGCGGTGGTGGTGGTGGATGTGGTGGTGGATGCGGTGGCGGTGGCGGTTGCGGTGGCTGAGGGAATAGATATATGTTGATGATGTATATCCTCTCTACCGGAAATAAGGTCGTACCATTAATGGCGTAAGTAAAAATGGATGATTTGCTATGAAATGATGTCTTTCTCACGTATATATGCTAATAAATTTTGTACACCTACTTTGATTGCAATAATAAGCATTGAAATTTGCGCCAACAAAGTCAACCCAAAATAATCAACATGATGAACGGATACTCGACTCATGCTGAGGGTTCGCATCCTTTGTCTTGCAAACATTAATTAGGTAGAGTTGAGGGTTAAAACCTCGTCGATTAGATTAGCTGATAAAAACGATTTAAATGTTAAGAGCAAGACACTAATATGTCGCCCAAAACTATTTTTTGAAAATACAAAAAAATTAAAATATTATTCACGTACATAAACTCATTTAAGTTAGAAATTACTTCATCAAGATTTGATGCATCGATTGATTCAAAAAAAATAAATTACTTCATCAAGATTCTTCAAAGTCATTAGACTTTAAGATTAAATTTAAAATATTATTTATTGAAATTTATTTATTTTACTCTTTTTCTTTTTTCATACGTGGTAGGTTCGAAGTCATCGATTTCAAATCTGATTTTATTTACATTGACATTTATGTCTCATCAATATCCAGAAGTTTTCTGTGAGATGGTTTGATCTCACCATTTTTTTGTTTCCTGCAACTTTGGTTGTACTGTCCACAGAATGAAGACAGACTCCTATGGAAGTTGGGCACTCTTCCACCAGGTTTAATAACATTTTGGAAGCGCATTTACCCCCTCGATCGCTCTTGGCATGTGTTGGGTTTGGGATACAACCCAAATGTGAACCAGCAAGATATTGAAGGGGCAGCTGCAATACACTACAATGGAAACATGAAACCTTGGCTTGAAATAGGGATGGCCAAGTACCATAACTACTGGTCTAAATCTGTGAACTACGACCATGTTTATTTGAGAGACTGCAACATCAATCCTTAAGAACCAAATGGTGTCTTCATATTCCATCTAAAACAGGTTCAGCTTATCTTTAGATATTATGTTTGATGGTCTTGTGCTACCCTTTTCTTCAATTTGATTCTTGGTGGTCTAGTCTAGCAAAGCCAGCTGGGGCTGCAGTTCTTGTTTTTCTTTTTCTTTACGATGACTGCATATATGCTTCTCAATTAATGAGAGTTAGAATTTGGTTTATGTTGCATGCACTTAGATGTGCTTCTTTCATATCTTTTGCTACAAATTGACGGCTAATACAGGTTCAGCTTATCTTTAGATAGTATGTTTGATGGTCTTGTTCTACCTTTTTCTTTAATTTGATTCTTGGTACTCTAGTTTAGCAAAGCTGGCAGGGGCTGCAGTTCTTGTTTTTCTTTTTCCTTTACGATGACTGCATATATGCTTCTACATTAATGAGAGTTAGAATTTGGTTTATGTTGCATGCACTTAGATGTGCTTCTTTCATATCTTTTGCTACAAATTGAACTACCATCATAGGTTGGTTTCTCTTCACTGACAATATGCAAATGTAGTGCTTCTTGTTTGGTGGGTGACTTCTTTTCCTGCAAATTAAAAAAAAAGAAAATTATAGTGATCAACTTATAGTTAGTTCGAGTGTAGGAATCATTTTTCAAAATGCTAACAAAAGAGTCTTAGTAATTAGAGAATCAATTTACATACTTTATATTAGTAATTTCAATAGGCGCTCGGGTGAGGCTCAAGCACCTCGCTTCATTTCCACGCGGTGCGCTTCAAAGTGGTGTCGCCTAGGTGCTCGCCCAAGCCCAGGCGTTGGGCGCTTTGGGCAAGCGCTTGGGTTAAACCATGCAACTGAACCAGCGTTTTAGGTCTGGTTCGATCTCCGATACTTTAGTTGGTTCAATCGAACCAACTAAAGCACCGATATCAGCGTGACTTCCCCAACCTTAACCTTGCTCACAGTTCATGCTGCCGCTCCCGCTGCTCGTTGCCACTACCGTTGTCGCCACTCGTTACTCCCGCTCCTGCTCCCACTGCTCGCTATTGCCACTATCATTGCTCTCGCTGCCACTGCTCGCTGCTACCACTGCCACTGTCACCGCTCGCCACTCCTGCTCCCACTGCTCGCTACTATTGCTGCCACTATCACTGCCATTGTCGTCGCTCGTCATTGCCACTCCCGCTTTTCTCAGTCAGCACCCTCGGTCTTCCCTTACACTCTTCTCTTCTCTTTCGATTGTTAACTGTATACTAGTAACAGTATTTGTATTTATTAGATTAATAATATATTATTTTAATTTTAATACTATTAATTTTTATTTATTTGAAATTATTGTTAGATTTAAACATAAATGGTAAGTGTACAAAACAACTTAATAGAGTCTCTAATGACATAAAAAAAAAGATCCAAAGTATAATTATCTAAAAGATCTGGAAGATTATAATACCGAACAATTTTAATATTATATTTTTATTTAAAATTTTAAATAATTATATTTATTAATTATATTATATATTTTTATATTTTAATTTCTTACTTCGTTTTTGAACCTTGACGCTAAACGCTTTTTAAATCACTGCTTTATATATCTCCTTTCCTTTCTGTCATCAACAGGGCTTCTTCGGCAACTTTGATTTCCTTTAACGGAAAACTTAAATAGGTACATAAATCTCACGATACTAACAGAGCTTTCTTCAAAATTGTGGTGTAAATGTGTGTCAAAATTTTTGTTGGAGGTCTCCAAAATGTCGTTTTTCGTCTTCATCTGGTGGCTCATGCCTTACTCCCTCTATATATTCCTTTTTCTCTTCTATTATTTTTTCTATTTGAATCTTGTTTCGTGTGATTCATAGTTGCTTTGTACTATATACAAGTGGGATGAAGACTTGCAACGACAACCATAGGTGAGAAGCTGCAGACTGTTATCGAAAAGTATGAATTATATGCCTTGCTAACAACTCTTTGTCATCAAATCAGAATGAGATTAGTTAACTTCTGCACATTTCTACTGCACAAAAAAGTATAGAAATCAGATTTATTTTTGATACAAAAGTATTGGCGCAACAGATGGTTTCTGCACCAGATAAATTATCAGGGCAACTCTCAGATGATTCTGTGACGGATTCAGAATAGCGATGGATTTCCTTTTCATTCTTTTTGAACGTGGAAACCACCACAGTTGAAGTGGATGTCAAGTGGAACAGAGAATTAAACTTTTCTTTTCTTGGTTTAATTTCTTAGTGATTTGAAAGGAAGAGTAGACTTGTTAAAATTTGATTCCTGGAGGGAAGAGGACGATAAAGGAGACTCGTGGAGGAAATGAAATCGATGCATACAGGCCGATGATTCTTTGTTTTCTCTGCCTGGCTGTTCATACAGAGGATATTGAGAAGGGATCTGATGGATTCGAGTGTTAAAACCTGTAAATACAATTGTGTGACCACTGAAGTTTATGAGATCACTTGTCACTCAATCAAAATTTTAAGATGGAGTCTCTTGTATCAATCAATTATGGGATCAAAAATTTAAGCTTGCACTATGCACTTTGGGTTCAAACCTAAACTGTGAGAGGGAATACTAAACCTTATAAATATATCGTGTTCTTTCACTTCGAATATTCCTAATTATTCAATTCAAATATATTTACCATGAGATTAGATTAGAAGATGCTGTTTGGTGTTTAATCAATGTTAGTACATAAATGTGTAGAGAGAGAGAGAGGATTTAGATGTAGCATGAGGGAAGACCTCCGATGCTCCGTCTCATTGCAAGAATGTCTCTAGGCACCGAGGCAGTCGATATGTTAGATTATGTGATCTTATTTAATTAGGTAAGATATATTATAGATATAATTAGATTCTGATTATGGTTATTAGTCAATACAAAAGAAGTTCATATTAAATTAGGATTTCTTATGAGATAATCTTGATATTAGAAAATATCCTAATAATTTATTCTAGATCGTCTGCTCTCGCCTATAAATAGATAGGACCTCTAGGGACTAAATAGAAACCTCTTCTCTTTTTCAATTCTTCTCCCTAACTATCAATCTAAGTGTCCCGTGAAAGGATCTAGTTCTTCTGAACAGCAATAAAAGGTACGCATCGTAATATTATTAGATATAATTTTATTTGATTTCAAAATTTTTTATGCTTAACATAAAGAATCAAAAACAAATAAACCTTTTGATGATCTCTCTCCTATACATACATACATATATACTTGTTTTTGGTACAGCAATCTGTCCAAACCAGAAGAACATGGCTAGGGCTGTAGGTGTGTTGGTTACCGCTGACGACGGGAGCTCTTCCATGTTCCATCTCTGCGGAATCCTCTTCATGGTGTGTATGGCTGTTGTAGTTATCTTCAACTGCGGCGATAGCAAGAAGAAGCCCAAACAAAGGAACAACGTTGTGTACTACAGCGCGGGCGGCCAAGGCTATGCTACTGCGGCGACGACAAGCCACAGCAGTACCGCAGCCAACGTCGCGATCGGTGCTGCGGTAGGGACCGTCGCTGGTATCGTCGTTGCCGAAGCCATCCTTTGTGATATCAATAGCGGTGGCTGTGGTGGTGGTGGTGGTGGATGTGGTGGTGGTGGTGGTGGATGTGGTGGTGGATGCGGTGGCGGTGGCGGTTGCGGTGGCTGAGGGAATAGATATATGTTGATGATGTATATCCTCTCTACATGGAATAGAAATAAGGTCGTACCATTAATGGCTTAAGTAAAAAAGGATGATTTGCTATGAAATGATGTCTTTCTCATGTATATATGCTAATAAATTTTGTACACCTACTTTGATTGCAATAATAAGCATTGAAATTTGCACCTACAAACTCAACCCAAAATAATTAACGTGATGATAGGATAGTTAATGTTATTCACGTACATAAACTCATTTTAAGTTAGAATGCTTGTTCTATAAATCGACTCGGATTTGATCAATCGATTCATTAAAAAAAATAAATTACTTCATCAAGATTCTTCAAAGTCATTAGACTTTATGATTAAATTTAAAATATTATTTATCATACCATCAAAATTTATTGATTTTACTCTTTTTTTTTTTTCATACATGGTAGGTTCGAAGTCATCGATTTCAAATCTGATTTTAATTTCTAGGAATCGAAATGGAAACATATGACTTTTAGACCGATTCGATTTCGATTCGAACCTGATTAAAATCACTCCTATATTAATCTAACGATGATGCACTTTACTTAGATTGGGTCATCAATCGTTTTTGGCTTTCCGCACTGAGAATGTGATATAAAGGATGGATACACGGTCTAACATCTCGCTTTGTCGATTGGATGGATGGACGCATGTCTATCCTCTCACTTGGTGACCAATGCATGTCTATCCTCTACCTGATCTTTTTTTAGTTGTTGTCCATGGTGAAGGAGATCTGTCCACTGTGCTTCTCATTGCTTGCTAACATAGTTTTTAGTTGTTGTCCATGGTGAAGGAGATCTGCCCACTGTGCTTCTCATTGCTTGCTAACATAGTTTTTAGTTGTTGTCCATGGTGAAGGAGATCTGCCCACTGTGCTTCTCATTGCTTGCTAACATAGTCCTCGCGAGTGATACTCATTACGCCATCTTCAACCTGCAATTCCAAGCGTGGAAAACTAATAGACAGGAAAACATTGTTACGTCATCTTCAACCTATCATTCTAAACATGGGAAACTATAAACTGATCTTATCTTCTACATTAGGAAATATATTTTAAATTCTTTTGATGTCCTTTAAGAGCCAATAGAATTAGATGAAAAATTGAATGTATGAAATACGAGCTATACATATTCTTAATAGAAAGTAAAAAGAACTTCATAGTAAGAAGATCGTCTTAATTAAAGTGTTATAGAAGAATCACACGATGGAGAAAGCAACTTGGGAAGAAGAAAAAAATATGTAAGAGAAATATCTGAAGTTATTTAGGTAATAAATTTTAATGACGAAATTTTTATTAAGAGAGGAGGATTGTAGTGTCATAGTCTCACACACTTTAAACTATAATTAGTATATCAATAATATATATATATATATATATATAAGTTTAGTCTAAAGTGTTTCTCGATCAATTCAATATGATTAGAGATTGATTTAGTTTGATGTTAGTTAAATTGAGTTTGAGTTAAGTCAAATTGGGTTATTTCAATTCGGGCTCATGATCGAGAGTTGTTGGGAGATTGGTGCCTCATGTTTTTATAATTTGATGGACTTAAAAGTTTTATTCAAAATTATAATTTGAATATAATTAATGATACTCCATTAATTTTAAGATTAAATTGATGATATTATGTAATTGTTACTATACCAGCAAATTCACCATAGACATAATCTATAAGATTGGTCTCTTATGATATTTTATTATATTACTTTTTGAATGCATGTGTGGATGAATAAATGAATATGAATAAATGATCATTGATGATTATGTATCTGTACCGAGGATAGATAGATCGATTTCCTTTAAGAATTAATGGATCTTTAAATGTAACAACGAGATGATTCCTATATTCACCATTGGGAGAAACATATCCATATTTAGATGGATGAGGGATACCACTTTATCCAAGAATACGATATGAATTCTCTCTATTTCTTATTGAGAGAATATTATATACATTCTACGAACTACATCTTTATTACTTGATTGTTATGTATATTATGGAGAGATATATTATATGATTTTATTTACTACTAAGAAATATCATTATTTATTTGATACATTAGTTTGATAATGAATATATATATTATTATTTTATATTAAAATATTTATATTTAATATATTTCATGAGTATTGAATATGATTGTTATGATTTCTTTGAAGGTTTTCATGGACATATATAGTTGCTGATATATTTTTATTTTATTTTTAAAGTAATATACTAATTTGTGATGGATTTAAGATCTGAGCGATACTTTTTCACCATTTATATCATTTAATAAAAGTTATAATCCTTTTCCATGTTCAAAATGTTTAGTAAATTACAAAAATATTATTAATTAAAAATCTCTAGTATATTATAGATTTTGAAATGATAATTTATTTTTTTAATAAATCGAGGATGTGAGAGTCCTCATCTCATTTAATAAATCGAGGGTTCACATCCCATCTTGCAAAGTTCGGATAACGTTACTGTGATCAGTGTGGTTTATAAGAAGACTAATCAATACCCACTATAAATCCATTACCAATGCCGGCAGAACGTAACAAAAATTGTATGCAACAGAGATCATTCTGAAAACCATGCTTTTCTTATCAGCAAAAACTAAATCCACTAAAACACTTCCATTGCGATGATAATAAATCCAAAATGACCCATGTTTGTGAAGAAAAAAAGCCGATGCCAGTACTCATATTATATTTAGATTCATGAGGACCGACAAATTAGCAATGATAAAAGCACACAAGATCTCGACCAGACAGTTTTCTGGAGTCAAACTTCTGTCCAAGGAATACACTTCACAATTCATGTTCTAGCTTTTCATCAAAAAAAATTTCCACAACTCCATTATCAGTTTACATAATGGATCTTTATGACATAATTTTTCATACAACTGGGTATTCTGTCTGCAATCGCTTAGAGAGTCTCCAGAAGGAAACTAATAGAGACACACAACTGAAGCCCCCCACATGTAACACGACAAATCCGTTCTTAACACTATAATACTCGTGAAACAATTATTGGGAGCTGCTGCCAACTTCTTGGGTGGGGGGTTTCCTCCAGAGATTAGCACTGCCACCGGTTAGAAATATGATCAGAGATGAGTAATGATCTAAAAAGATGATTCTCAAAAAGTTCATTGGTGCAGAAGAATACCTTATGAAAATATAAAATCCTGTAGGGAAGAGTTTATTTGACTGCATCAATATGAAACCAGCCAATCATTACCACTTGTAAACGGATTATATACTAGTCAATGAAAAATCTAATAGGTATTTTATTACCAAGGAGTACATCTGCAGAAATTTCCAGACAATGTGTGGCAGATATGACTGCAAAACAGACAAAGTAGACTCATAGTTAGCATATCCAGAAGTTAGCACTCTAAGATTGAATAAAATATTCAGTCATCAGCCAGGTTATTCTGTACAAGGATCTGAACATCAAGACATCCCATGCCTGCTTGTGTCATATAATTGTAGCCTCTTTCATTTATGAATTTAATTGCACATTTACATAAATATCCTGATCTAAAGACATTGGCATTTGAAATAAACAAGTGATGATTATATCCCGTAATCTAGGCGATAGCCTAGACCTAGGTGGTAGCATGGAAAACAAACTTTAGAAAAACCACTCTACCATTTTAGAATATTAGATAAATGACCCAATAGTTTCAAACTACAATTAGAAAAAAAAAACAATAGTTCAATATACCTCAACATTTGGAGGTAGTGGCATTAAAATATTCACGAATAATAAAAAAATATTTTACATGTTGCAAAAGCAGTTAGACTAGAAAACTTATAATAGACAAATATAAATACATGAAAATTATCCCAAATCAATCAGTTTATATGTGAATATATTGCATGTATAAATATAGTTCCACATCAAAATATAAACCAAGCTTCGAGTCACGAAAACAACCTCTTTTAATATTTAAAGGTAAGCCTGCATACATTGACCCTCTCTAGATCCTGCATTTACGGGAACCTCGTGCACTAAGTACGCCATTTATCAAAATGAATGTATGAAATCATATACAAATATATGATTGTATATGTGTAGTAATCCAGGTGAGCATTGGCTAAATGCCTAAGCATTGTATACAACCCTAGCCTAGACGACCGAGCAAACATCCATGACAGCACTGACATATGCCACCATTTTCCAAACACTGGTCAATCAAAAAAATTTAAAACTCAAAGATAGCAATGCTAGAAATGCCCCAATTGTGAATTTAGGGACATTTAGTCATAGAATCCTTGGGAACTACATTAAATAATATTTCTTTACATTGAACCATAATAAGGAAACATGAAAAGATGGTAAGCATAAAGGGGTAAAGAAACAGGGATACAAACCTGCTTGATCCAATATAAATGGTAAGCTGGATCTTCCAGTCCTCCAAACTTTTAGGCTAAAGAAACTCAGAGCCAATATGAAACCACCACTTACCATGCCTGTAGGATTTCTAGAGAAAATATATCCAAGCAGCCCCCCAGCAAAAAGAAACCTACCTATAAAAGAAAATATTATGTTCATTAGAGAGGATGTAGGTCATATTCTTCACATCAACTAACTAAAAGGTTTGATTGACATACCAAAGTGGATTCGTAAGCAAAAATCATGTTTTTCGCACTTCTTTTGGTTGTGATAACAGCCTCCGTTTGTCCATGAATGTCCATACTCATTTTCCCATTGACTAGTTCCATGGTTGGAGCTTCATCAGGCTTACTCTCTGTGTGTCTCATACTAGTGTTGGCATCAATACTACTAGAACTACTTCCCTTGTGGCACAAAGAGACTGAATGCTGAAAATTGAAGAAAAAGTTTGGAGTCAGTCTTGCACTGTATAAATAAAAAGTGCAAAGAAAGAAAATACAAGCTCTACTAGCCAAAATGAGTTTTCATTTGTTGCCATCTTTGTTTTAGTATATAATTTTAATCTTTTCTTTCTGGTTCGAGAGAACCATGATAGCTGCAGCTAATGAACTAAAATGTCTGACCTAAATGAATATGTTGTCTTGATTTACAAAAAGACTAAATGAGACAATGCATATCAGAAGACGCTGAATTATGTAAAGAAAAACTATGCAATCCACAATAAACTAGGAGCATACACTCAAAATCTCCAGATAATTCTTTATGTAGTATGCTCATGGATTTGATGACTAGTTAACCCACTTCATTAGAAAAGAGCAACCACAAGATGGGTGAAATCAAAGTGCCAAATTGATTCTGGAACATCAAAACTTATGCTTATTTGAGATCATGAAGAAAGGAACACATAATTATTCCAACTCCAACTTATCCATATAATCTCATTCCCCATCTGCTCTTGATTTTACACCATTTTGGCATGCAAATAGACATATAGCTCCAAATTCATGCATAAAAGAAGAGATGTGTTTATATCTCTATTATCTATGTACATATATTTATCTCCCAATGCTGCTTGATCATGCATAACATGCATACAGAAGATGGTGCTGGTGTTAGAGATGGTAATCTGCCTATAATTTTCTCCAAAAAATTGAAAACCAGACAGCAAAGCTCGAATGCAACCACTTATATCAATAGTTCAACACGTCAGCCCCATCTCCGATCACATTTTCGTCGCTACAAAAGGAGGTAAGGAGATGAAAGGAAATAAAGAAGGTGGAGGGTCGAATGGTGATTAAACTGATACCTTACCTCCACTGATGTTGGAAACTCTAATGGCAGGGTCTCTCACATATTTGCCCATGAGGTCCACCAGATCAGAAGAAACCCTAGACCACAAAGCCAACGGGCGAAGCCCCTGCCGTGGTTGGATGCTCCACCTCGCCGCCAATTTGGACTCATAAAGCTGCACGGTGGACATCAATCGATCTATTGATTAGAGTCCCTGAGATCAAGATCAACATAAGAACATGAGACGTTGGCCGCATCTGAAATAGATCTTCCTAGAAACGTACGTCCAAGAACTCGAAATAATTGGAGAGTTTGGGCGTACGGGCGGGTGATCGTCCCGGATGACGAAGAGGTTGACCAGCCGCGTCCAGACGAGATGAAGCAAAGGAGGAACGGAGTGCGGGGACGCGGCGCGTCGGTGGAGTATTCCGGCGAAGCAGAGCGATGGCATCGGGGGCTTGAAACCCGGAAGAGAAGCTTGGGGAAACTTCCAGGAGCGGTGGTTGTGAGCTCGCCTTGGTGTGACTTCAGTCGGTTGAGCAGCCCAAAGTGAATCTTTCGTCCAAGTCAATGTTGGGCCCAATCGAATCGAATCCGCCAATGGGTTCGATCCATTTCTGGTCCGACCCGTTAAAGACCCGGGCAACAAATCCCAAACCGAATCCCTAGACGAACGCTCTTCTTTCCGGTCGTCTCGCCTTCTCCACCTCCTTCTTAGGTCGGTGCCTCGTTCCCACCTACCATTCCCTTCGCAACCACCGCTGTTCGCGAGGAGAAACTCCCACTCTCCAGCCGTCATCACGCGGTCTCCGGCGAGGGACGCCTTTGGAAGGGGGAGTCCGGCGACCAAAGGCCAACGACCGGCTTCAAAGGTAACTCTGCTCATCGAACTCTTCCTCCTCCTCCTTGTTCTTTGCATTTAATAGGACAAGGTGTGGTACCTTTGTCAGAGATTGCCTCGATGGTTTAATCAGAGTATTAATTGCTCGATGAGGAGGAAAACTTGCTCATGATCGGATCGAGCCTTGCGGCTCCGATCCCATCGCTGGAGATTAGGATTAGCAGCCATTAGTTGCGGCAATGGGCATACATTGCAGAGATTGAGAATAGGGATTCTTACTTGTCGATCTAGGAGTAGATTTGATAGATTCTCCTAGTTGAGTCTCGCGTGCGCGTCCCTGTTGGATGCCAGTCCTATACCATGATCCTTAAAGATCATGTCGAACCTTAATTTATTTATCTGGGCCTTGTTTCTTTAATGCTTAAATACCCTAGCAGTCTTCTGTTTGAGAGTTTGCATATCACATATTTAGGGGTTTAGATCATTCACACTCTGCAGTTTAACATACATCATTTGGAGAAGCTCCATTTAAGCATTGAATACTGCGACTCTCAAGTTCCTTACTGTAAAGGTAAGATCATTTCACCATAATATGAAGCACATTATTATGAGAGAAGATATGGATGCATTGATTAGACAAATTGACCATTTGATTGAGGATGCTCTGAGCTATTTCTGCAAAACAACCTGTGGTAAACCTTCTAAGAAATTAGAAAGGTTTACCACTTGAGGAATGGAAATCAATCATACTGCCTAATGCAATAAGAAATTGAGAGGTAAGTGAATCAGGAAGGAGTATGCATTGCCCATTATGATGCACTGAGTGAGAAAGTTAAAACCAATATCACACAGTATGCAGATAAGATATCACAACCATACTTTAACCAAGAACGGTCTATTGTTAGGCTGTTCAGCTCCTTGATTTGTAATATGAGGTTTGCATGGTGTAGTTTGCTGTATTTACACCCTAACATGATTCGTCCTTCAAGTCAAATTCTCGCTAATGTACCATGTCAATTTCATTTCAAGCAATAATATAATTTAGTGCATGAGAAATGATATAACTTTCTTCTGACATTGAAATATGATATTTCATGGTACTTTTTTTTGTTTATTAATACTTATGGAAGTGTTTAATTGGCATGGACAGAACAGATTACTTCGAGAAAAAACTCCACATTCAGTAGATGTTCCATGGGATGTCTTTCTTCTCATTAAATAATCCTGAGATTTAATAACATCATACAAAAAAAATATATACATCACTGTTATCATTTGGCAAGAACTATGACTTTTTGGCATATGGCATCCATAATAATTCGTTGACCAAAGAATTAGAATTGGTGTAACTTGCTACTGCCTTTTAAATATGATATTGCACACTACTTCTCTTTTCTAACTTGTTAGCTTTCTAAATTGTATTGAACAGAAAAATTTACCAAGAGAAAAACTCTTCATTCAATGCCATGTCCTATTTGATGTCTTGGCTTATGCATTAAATAATTCTGAGATATTATGTCATCTTATAGAGAAGAAACGATTTTTAACTGGAATCATTCAGAAGGAAGCTATTAACATTTGTGTATGGATCCATGTAAACATGTTTGAGTAGCATAGAGCAGTAATGATTTGTTGAAAAAAAGAATTAAACCCATCTGAGTTGGCTTCACCTATTAATTTAGGACTTCTGCTATCATAAACAATTGAATTCCTACCTTAAGACTCTTAATGCCAACTTTTGGTGGGTAATTTTTTAATGTTTGTTTGGTTTGCTTGGCACTTCATAATAATAATTCTAGATAGATTTTTAGATAAGGATATTTGGGTCAGATACAATAAGAAGTCAGAGCTAGTATTATCTTTGTTTATTTCTTCACAAAATGATTGAAGCTTATGGTTCTTTGGCCCAAAACTATGAGCATGAACCTAGAAGACGCATTTTCATCTAGACCTCAAGGAATGATGCTTCATCAGAGATTCACACAAGGTAACAATTGTAAATTTTTTTTCCCATTGTAGATGTTAAATTGACCGATTTGCATCCTCATGCTTCTGAAGCCCAAATTGGGCTCCCATTGGGGTCATCATCCTTGAAGTTTGTCATATCATATCCATCCTCTTCCTTTCAGTTCCTTTGTTATTTTCTTCAAATTGGACAATTCTTTTCCTTGTCTTTGTAACTAAGTGCTTGATTTGCTTGTGTACCTGATTGTAACTCAGGTTACACACTTAAGGTTTGGGCCTCTCTTCTAGTCAACAAAACTTTCTGATTTTGTGCAGTCATATACATACTGAGCATCTCAGTACCTGCCTGATCATTGGGTTTTGTTGCAACTCGCGGAAGGCATAGACATGTGTGTTAGCTGATTCAAACCCATTAAAATTCTGTCAGAGATATTTCAAAGTGAATTGTAAGTTTCTTTAGTTCTTCTGCTTCCTTTATCTTTATTTATCTCTATGTATCTTCTTGATCTCTTCTACAACCACTTTCCTTCTTATGAAATCGAAGGACAAAAAAATCTGGAAATAGGATAAAATAGAAGGTAAAGTTTATTGTCCACAAGATATTAGAGAAGAGAAATGATTAGTAGATTTTTAGTTCTGAAATCTGTTGATTATTTGCATTAGGTATACTAGTATCAGAGGAAGACATACCTAAAATAATACAATGAAAAACACAGAGATATTTATGTTTGGGAGTACTCAGATCTTCCCGAAAATGAGTCTAGTGTTTTGGCCAATGCCATTTTAATACTGAGACTATAATGTTTTATTTGCTCTTCTAAATCATTTAACTTGTTTTGTACAATTTTTTGCTGTTTTCCAGATAAATCATGACATGGTTCATATCAACAAGTAACATAGGTGTCAAAATGTTATGTCAAACATGACATTTTTGAAATCTATTTGCATCAACGTGGGAATCACATGGAATTAAATAAACATGTATACTGCATGCAGACAGTACAAAGCATATATATATATATATATATATACTGGTTTTAGAACATATAATCAATGCATGTTAGCATTTTTCTCATCAACACTAATTCATTGTGTTGCTTCACTCGTTATCGTTTCAGAATACATCCTTTCACTACAAGCACTCTGGAAGAAAGCCTGGTTGAGCTCCTGAAGTTAATTCTAAGAAGGATATGGCACAATCATGTCTCGATAAACAAAGAAAGCAACCTAGTTCATCAAAATGTAAAATGACAGTTGTTAGTAAAGCAACAACCAAAGGATGCAAAAACTTGGACTTGAAGAAGCTTTCTTTAGATCATCCAGCTCTCACCGACAATGAGCCCCCTAGGAAGCAACCAAGGAGAAGTGAACATCCTGTTCATCTTCCTTCTGCTGAAATCTTTGAAGATTTTGGGTCTGCTAACACGTGGATCTGTAAGAACTCAGCCTGTAAGGCTGTCCTTTCCTCAGAGGATACATTCTGCAAAAGGTGCTCATGTTGCATCTGCCACCTCTTTGATGACAACAAGGATCCTAGTCTTTGGTTAGTCTGCACATCTGAATCTGGTGATAGGGACTGCTGTGGATTGTCTTGTCATATTGAGTGTGCACTCCAGTGCCAAAAGGCAGGAGTTTTCAGTCTTGGACAATTTATGCTGCTTGATGGGAGCTACTGTTGTGCTTCATGTGGAAAGGTTTCTGGAATAATAGGGTGAGTTTTCACTTCTTTAGCTGTTGGTGAATTTGTATTGTGTGTTTATTTACTGAGTCAATGCGAATTTTTTTAACAAGTCAGTGTCACTCCTTAAGGTTACATGTTGTACCATGCACTTCTTGCATAGTTTTTCACACTTCATACCTCCTCTCCTTCCTTCTATCCCAACAGCACTGATGTTTTTCATTGTTTTACTGTTTACAATGTATTCTACAGATTTTAATTTATTCTTTGTTTCCATTGTGTTTTTTCATCAAAATAAGGTGGTTACTGTAAGCTAATCTGCACAGTCTGTTTATGCACTTCTATATGTATGCATGGAGGGATATATTTGATATACTGTCTTCTTAATTCAAACCTTTATGTTGACATTCTGTTGTTCAGCCTCAACTAGATGCAAATATGTTTTCTATTGTTATAAGCAATATCATTTGTGCTTTGTTGACCACTCCTAATTACCTTTGGTCAATATGTTGACAGTTGATCATTTAGATGCTTAGAGACCATGCAGTTTAGCAAGCCATATCTCTGACCGCATGTTTTTATGTAATTGATGTCAAGTTTAGTGATAGTTTTTGTCAAAAATTTTACTTTTTGGCTGTATAATAGTTGACATGTAGTGATGTCCTTCAACTCATCCCTAACAGATGCTGGAAGAGGCAACTTGCAGTAGCAAAAGATGCTCGTCGGGTGGATGTCCTTTGTTATCGCATTTTTTTAAGCTATAGGCTTCTGGATGGCACTTCTCGCTTTAAAGAATTGCACCAGACCGTGGAGGAAGCGAAGGCAAAGTTAGAAACAGAAGTTGGTCCAGTGGATGGAGTATCAGCCAAGATGGCCCGTGGCATTGTGAGCAGGCTGTCCATTGCTGCCGATGTTCAGAAACTCTGCTTTGCTGCAATTGAGAAGGCAGATGAATGGTTAAGATTGAGGTCAACTGGTCATTTAGAAGAAAATCACAAAGGTGAAACTCATTGATGCTTGTCCATAGTTGCTCTCTTGTTTCTGGTCAATACAATGAGATTTAAGTTTGACACAGTAGTCCCTTTTTGCACTTTGTTGCAGATTCACTTCCGGCTGCCTGTAGGTTTCATTTTGAAGAAATATCATCATCTTCTCTTGTAATTGTTTTGAAGGAGGCTTCTTCAACATTTGATGCCATCAAAGGTTATAAGTTCTGGTACTGTAAGACCAGAGATATACCATACAAGAAAGAGCCTGTCATCTTCCCAAGAGCTCAGAGAAGGATTTTAATTACAAACCTCCAGCCATGTACAGAATATGCCTTCCGGATTATCTCATTCACAGAGGATGGGGATTTTGGTCACTCTGAGTCGAAGTGTTTTACTAGGAGCGTGGAGATCATCAACAAGCATATAGAGAATAATGGGGCAGAAGGGTGTTCCTCCAGTGACAAGCAAGAAGGGAAGACACCAGTTGCCAGATCCTCTGGATTTAAAGTTCGGAATCTAGGAAAGATATTGCGGTTAGCTTGGGCGCAGGAAGATGGGTGCTATGATGGGTTTTACAATGATAATGTTCAAGAGGAATCATGTGGTGGGAGTGGTGAAGTGATAGCAGAGGTTGTCGAAGCAGCACCTGCCACTTCACGCCGGCTTGACTTGAATGTGGCCACAGTTCCTGATTTAAATGCTGAGGCAACTCCACCCACTGAATGCTCTCCTGAGGAGGAAAATGCATGCAGCTCTGAGAAGAATGAATTAGCCAGATCTAATGGAAGTGATGATTCCCAGACTTGTGCAGCAACGTTGGTCCACGAAGTGCCTGCAGTGGAATCTCGACCTGAGTGTGAGAAACAACCAGCTGAAGAAACTTGTGAGGGAGATAGCACTTTGGTCAGTGGTTCACCTAGGCGATTCCAACATAGGCTGGGTCAGTTGGATGACAATTATGAGTACTGCGTGAAGGTGATAAGATGGCTGGAGTGTTTGGGGCACATTGAAAGTGATTTCCGCATGAAGTTCTTAACATGGTTTAGCTTGAGGTCAACCGAGCAAGAACGCAGGGTGGTACTTACATTCATCCATACACTTATTGAAGAGCCCAGCAGTTTGGCAGGGCAGTTGCTGGATTCATTTTCAGAAATTGTTACCTGCAAGAGACTGTGCAGTGGTTTCTGTAGTAAGCTGTGGCACTAATGTGAAAAACTGGCTCAGAGTTTTGGCTGCTCTTCCTCTTGTCCTCTTACTTAACATTTATTAAAGAGGTCCATCCATATCGGTTTCTTTGATTATTTATCATACAGGTTGTTACTATCGGCACTCGCTAACTTGGAAACACTAACATCATCTGTCTACTACCATTTCAATGAGTGTCCACTTTGGCAGTTGTCCTTGGTTCAGGGAACTACTGAAGGTGATGCCCGTGACAGTTTGCTTAGGTTGCGTCCTCGTGGAGTTGGCTACATCATAACCAACAAATGCAACCATTTGATGTTGCTGTTTGTTCCTTGTCGACCAATCGGAGGTTCGTAGTTCGTAGTGCTTTCGTTGTTAAAACATCAGATCCATATTCAACTTGCAGCGATCATCTATATACACAGATTTGTTGCTCCTGCTTGCCCAATATATTAGCTGGTTTATGTTGTAAAAGGTAGGATTGTGAAGACAGAATGATTCCATACATTGTCATAGTTGTAGCATGGTTTATCTTCCAATTTTGTTTGCTCATATTAACTCAGGTACACTTGGAAAAGGCTGCTTGAATGTGTCTCCAAAGATCTGACTGTCCATTTTACCTTCTCAATCTTGAGAAGGTGAAAGTCACAGAAGCAATCACAATACATACGAGGACAATATTTGGATCTAAATTTGAATTTGACTATTTTGTAAAAATAACAAGAACTGAAGAAGCTTCTTTGTATTGTGACTTGATAATTTACCTGAACCTTAATTTTTTACCTTGCAGAACAGAAACGATTCTTGCTGGATGCTGCCAACTAATTAATGTGTAAGATCATCCATTTCTTTGCTGACGTATTCTTTCAATGAAACTAACCATTGGATTGCCATCTCTTGTGGCTACCATGATTTTTCTTGCAATATTACCGTTCTTCAAGGATGACATGCAGTTTAATCAGCGTCCTTGACTCACCTTAGGTTAATGATTGGAAATGTGACGATAATTTATCTTTGTTTGAAAATTCAAAATCTCAGCATTGATTTCATAGACCTGACTCACTTTTAATTTCAGTTTATTCATGCATCCTTAGCATGATTCCACTAGATTCTCAAATTAATAGCAGACACAGGCTTCCATAGCACAGACAGGATTCCAACTTGATCAACCAAGCAGTGAAGGCTCGGGTTTGATTTATCAGAAACTACAGTTACTTAGCTCATTAGTTTAGTAGTCATGACAAGACACATGAAAACGACAAGGACATCAGATTACAAGAACCCATGACGATTATAAATGACAATGCAGTTGAGCAAATGCTTTTAACTTTTCCAGCCAAAAGAAAAGGAAAGCCTCGACTCTCACAACAAATATCATGAACACATCCAACTTTCTCTCACCAGAATATCATACATAAGCTAGACCAGTTAGTCAAGCAAATACAGTGAAAATATGTACCTGACAGAATCAAGAACTTGTTAAACAAATATGACCACCTCTCTAAGCAAAGATACTAACTCAAGGGTTCGAAAGGATTTGTGAAAGAAAAGGCACGTTGGTATTTGCCTAAGAGCGCATAGTGCACAGAAATATCTTATGTGACACATTAAAAGTAGAATGGGTTGTGATTACGTGGGTGCAACCCCACTCGATGAGGGAAATAACTGCATGAGAAACAACCCAAAAGCAATACACAATAGTATGATCTGGACACAAAAACAGAGAGAGTACTTGTACGCTATCCTCTGGAGCTTCAAGACCTCTTCGGCCGCTAACAGATCCTTCTCTAGTTCCTCAGCTCCTCCCCTCGACATGACAGTCTTATTTTCAGCATTCTCCACTTCACACATCATCTTCAGCTGATCCCCGGATGGAGATTTCTGCTCCTCTAAAAGCGCAATGTGATCTTCTTCTAGAACTCTCCAAATTTGCGTAGTTCTCGCCAGGATTGTGTATTTGATTTCTACCTCTATCTTCTTCTCAAGCAGGTTCTCAAGCTCCATCTCCATGTCCCTGCATTTCTCTTGAAAGAACAACAGGTCGGTGCTATCTGATTCCTTGTTTGGCCGCTCTGTCCTGTTGAGGACTGCTTCAAGCTCAAGTATCTTTGTTTCCTTGGCCCTGACAACCGCTAAAGCTTCTCCCAACTTGCACTCTAGATGCTCTATCTTTTCATTCTGTTCAACCAAATTCACTTCAACAGCTGGGGAACTACTGCCTTCTGTTTCTTCATATTGGCCACCATAATCATTAGGTAACACGTCTTTCCCAATTTCCCAAAAATTTTGAATCTCTGCAATATTCCATAAAAAATCATTTTTTATTTACATCACAATTTCTGGAGAAAAAAAAAACCAATCCAGAAACCATCTTGACCACATGTTGACAGGTAGAAATAATAGACTATACTTGAAAATTAAGGTTTTCTTATGACATGGCTACTCTTAATCATCCAAAACCATTAAGCTCAAGGTCAACGCTTTATGAATTAGAACAACACATATTGCCTAGAGTAGTTTATCCAAATTAAGTGTTATCAGTTCTTCAGCTCTAGTTCATAATGCAATTGAAAATGGTCAAACAAACATGCTGTTAGATATTATTCATAAGTCACTTTAAAATGACAACCAAGATGACATTGTCATAACTGCAATAAGTTTACTGCTTTATTAATTAAATGCAGCTAGTGATCGCTAAGCTGGTGCTGTGCATCTTATTGGATATTTCTTCTAAATCAAGTACATCTAACTATAGAGAGGGAACTACAAAAAAAAATCAGAATCCAGCACATTTAGGTGATGCCTAGCTTAAAAAGGTTCTAATTCATAATGGCCCATGTGTACATTTCACCAATATGAAAATCCAAGCAAATGAGTTGATGTATCATCATATTCTCCAAACTCCAATGTAATAATATATAGCTATGTGGATGGATAATATGCTTGAATTTAAATGACAAGCTTAGTTCTAAAAGACAAGCATGCAGAGGATAATTATATGATAAACCCTGTCATATCAACATCAAGATGCAATCTGGGCAAACCATAAACGATTAGCACATCAAATTCAGGCAGAAGTCATAACAACATGAGCAACTAGAATCACATTCTACACTACCATGGGCGCAACTGCAGATCACTCGTCGATGTTTAATTTGAAATTGCACATAATAAAAAAACATTGAAAAGGTCATATTGCACAATTATTGATGCAATTGCTTATATTGAACCCAAAAAGAACTAGATATTGATGTAGAATAGGGTAGAGAAATAGAGAGACAGCAAGAGAGGAGTAAGATCAGAGATTAGAGAGGAGGGAAAGAGAGGAGTGAGATTAGAGATTAGAGAGGAGAGAAAGAGGCTAGAAAAAAAAAGATGCAATTCTTTTTCATTTAAATCTGAAGTGTCTTATCTATTGACAAACTCCACTATTTATAGGGGTCTAGGAACCTTAGTACAATCAATTGAGGTAATGATTTCCAAGAGTACCCTCCCTCCTAGGGAACTTGTATACCTTTTAAAAACCTAAAATGTGACTTCTATGACACCTAAACAACTTTAAAACAACTTATTACAACTGAGAAGAAAAAGGGTGCACTTGATACAAAAGTAGAGTCCCAAGGTTAGCACCTAAAAAGACTAAATGACGCTTCAATTTTCCACACAACTCTTGGAGTTTCTAGGTCAAATAATTAATGACTTTTTGCTGATTTATTTCCCTAAAATAAACTCTTTTGAAATCCTTTATAAAGGTAAATGAATCTTCATGTGGAAAAGCACTCGACCCCATAGAGTGATTTGCAAGGTAGTGGTCCAATAAGTCTAGTGCAAAGTCATGAAGTTCCTTCAAAGTAATCCAAGTGACATCGAAAGTTAGATAATCATGCAACTTGACAAGAAAGTATTAGTGACACTAGTAGCAGACAAAAAAAGGCGGTCACCAAGAATAGCCTCTACACCATCCCTGGATTGTGGAAGAGTCGATGCTTTGCGAGGATTGTCACATGCAGGAACATGGGTAGAAAGAGGAGGCTCAAAAGTACCATGATATAGAGTTAAATCTTTCATATTAAAAACTGAATTAATATTTAAGTCGAAAGGCAAATCGAGCATATATGCATTATATCTCAGTTTTTTTATAATAGGGAAAGGATCAATAGCTTGAACACTTAATTTTTTGAATGAGGTTTTGGGAAACCTCTCAAGGCAAATGCAAACCAAGACATAATCCAATTTAAAACTCTTGACTCTAACAATGTGCTTAGTAGCAAATTTATAACTTTCATTACTTAGGGCAATTTTATGTCGAATCTCAGTATGCAAATCACGGATATGTTGAGTGAATAAGTAGGCTTCATCTGAGGCATGATAGTTAAGTGGGAGGTAAGTGGGAGGGATCCAAGGTCAATTACATGTTGGATTTTCCATATGAGTGGTTGTTCCAGGTTGTTCACTAGGTAATTCCAAAGGTATGACATCTGAAAATTCATTTAATAAGGATTTAACTTTAGGAATTAGGTCATGAGCAGTACAAGGACTAGGAATTTCTTTAGCAATGATGACCACATAAAATTTGTTGTTTAAGCTTTTTACTTCAAAAGACTTACAGTCCAGTAATTAGAGTCCCTTGGTGGGTGGGGCTTGTGGAAGGGATTTGAGAGTTCCTTATTGGTCCTTTTCTGATGATTTCATTGGTCGTAAGATGATGTTTTTACCTTAATAGTAAAAGGCATAGGTGTTTTCTCTCCCATGATTGGTAACATCGAGGTCATATAGTCAAGGTTGACCTACAAAAATGTGAGCAACATCCATTGGTAGAACATCACAAATCTCATCCTAGTAATCGCACAGTACAATCTCTCGGTCACAAGTGGTTTGTCAACCCAAGCTACTTTGAATGGTATCGTATGCGACTCTACTTTAAGGTTTAGTCTCTTGATAGTAGATTTTGATACTACATTCATAGTGCTACCTCCATCTATAATCAACTTGTAAGTTCTCTCCTCGATTTGTATAAAAGTATAGAATATATTAGAATCACTAGTAGGAGAGAATGATGCGGACAATGTTGTCATGGCATATTCAATTTCTAGTTCATTTGCATCACTTGAGTAGGCTTCGAGTTGAACTACTTAGACTATTTCCTTGATTTGAAGGACTATTCCTTTTTCTAAGGTAAGGGTATGTTGTGAACAACGAGAGGCAATATGTCCTCTATTGTTACGGCAGTTACATTGGATTGAAGATGAGCTAATTTGAGAATCAATAACCAAACGAGTAGGACAATTCATGGTTGGGCTGGGGTGTTGCTAGCAATGGAGACTTTTGGCTTGATAGAGTCACTACTTGGATATATTGGGAAATAGTTATTATTGAAAGATTGAGAAGATGCTTGAGGAGTTGGATAGATTTTGAGGGGCTTATCAATCTCATGGGCTCGTCAGGAAGCTTCCATGGATGTCAAACCTTAATAAACCTTAGTAAAAGTTCTATGGTGTCAGGGAAACTAAGGGAGGCTTCTCATTGGATGTCAAACATTAACCTATTACCAAACCTTCGAACAATGATAATTTGGTCCTCTTCAATTTTATACATAAGTAAGCGTTCCTTAAATCGGGCCAAATACTCAGCCTTACTAGAATTCAATAGTTTGAGGTTCAACTGTTCAATCATTTGGCCTTGTAAGTAGGTTGCCAAATATTTTTTGTTAAGTTTTTGTTTCATGGCTTCCCATTGGATGATAAAAGGCTCTTGACAGTAACCAAGACTACATTGGATATGTTGTCAATACTTTCTATTGGGTCCTACCAGCTCTTTTATTTTTTTGCAAATCACACGTATTTAATATCAATCATTTTGTACCACTCAATGTAGTCCTCAATACTATCTAATCAGTCAACAAACACATTAAGTCAAACCTACCATCAAATTGTCAGCAAAATCGAACTTGTTGATCCATTACTCGAGTTTGTGGGTTTCTAGTAGGTTATTGGAATTCATCCTTAAGGTCAAAAGGTTAGTTATTACAAATAACTAACCCAAGTTCAAAAGGTTAGTTATACCTGTTATAAACTGACTTCTAAAAGATCTAAACAATTTTAAAATAACTTATTACAAATAAGATGAAAAAAAGTGTATTTAATACAAAAGTAGAATCCCAAGGTAACCACCTCAAAAGACGAAAAGAATCTCTAATTTTTCACAGAACTTTTAGAGTTTCTAGGCCAAATAATTGATGACTTTTTGCTGATTTCTTTGTCTAGAATAAACTTTTCTGAAATCCTCTATAAAGCTAAATGGTTCTCCATCAGATATATACATGATGAAATTCAATGATACTAACAGAAATTTTAATAGCAATTTATCTAAAAATGTCATAAGAATATGATTTTCAAACAACACTAAGAAAATGCATAAACCTGGAAAATTTGTAAACACCAACAGTACTCATTAGGAATTAGAAGAAGTGTATACCATATCTAAATCCAAACTATATATGGCACTGTAGGACCTAATATATCATTGATAAAACATGACTTCAAAATCACCATGGTTGTATTGAGTATACAGGGGATATATGTCACATCATTATGCACATCTCCGGATTAGAATAGGATGGATCTACAATTACACCGATGAATGATTTTTAGCCTATGTTGAATGGTGTTTTTTGAATGAAATATAAACAAGGGGGAGATTTAGGGTGGTCATATTCGTCACAACAATGAATATAGATTCAGAGTAAGATATAGATTGTGTCGCTTATGTTCTCACTGTTATTAACTGAAGTCCCTAGGGTGTTCTGAATTTTGATCCCATAAGTTTTAGCCTTCAAAATAGTCAGTTTATATTGAAATACACTTCTTGTGCCTGACAGATGAATTCTGATTCTTTCTGACATGTTACTTACTATAAAGTTATCAACAGAGGAATATGAGGAACATAAGAGAATGTTTATATGCCAAAAGGAGTTGCCTTCAAGGTTTCTCTATCCTTCTTAGGTATCAGAGTTTCACGACATAGGTTAAAATAGACAAAAGCTGGCCTGCAAGCTATTCGTAAAAGGTTTAATGAGCATGAATGAGAATGGACAAGTCAGTGATTTAAAAGGCGCTCGGGCGCTCGCCTAGGCACTCGGGCGAGGCGAGGCGAGGCCCGAGCGCCTCGCTAAACTTCCAGGCGGCGCGCTTCAAAGAGGCGCCGCCTGGGCGCTCGCCCGAGCCCAAGCGCTGGGCGCTTCGGTCGAGTGCCTGGGTTAAACCAAGGGAACGAACCAGGATTTTAGGTCTGGTTCGGTCTCCGGTGGTTAGTTGGTTCAATCGAACCAACTAAAACCGATATCTGCTATCGCTGCCCAACCCTAACCCTGCTCGTTGTCGCTGCCGCTCCTGCTCCCGCTCCCGTTCCTGCTCCCGCTCCCGCTCCCGCTGCCTCCTTCCGCTCCCGCTGCCTCCTTCCGCTCCCGCTGCCTCCTTCCGCTTCCGCTGCTGCTGCCTCCTTCCGCTGCCTCCTTCCGCTCCCGCTGCCTCCTTCCGCTCCCGCTGCCTCCTTCCGCTCCCGCTGCCTCCTTCCGCTCCCGCTGCCTCCTTCCGCTCCCGCTGCCTCCTTCCGCTCCCGCTGCCTCCTTCCGCTCCCGCTGCCTCCTTCCGCTCCCGCTGCCTCCTTCCGCTCCCGCTGCCTCCTTCCGCTTCCGCTGCTGCTGCCTCCTTACACTCCCGCTGTCGCTGCCGTTGCCGCTTCCTCTTTTTTCAATCAGCACCCCCTTACACTCCTCTTCCTTCTTCTCCTTCCGTATACTGTTAACGGTTAACGGTATACTGTATACCGTTAACAGTATACTAATAATAGTATTTGTATTCATTAGATTAATAATATATTATTTCAATTTTAATACTGTTAGTTTTCTTAATTTAATAGCATATTTTTATTTAAAATTTTAAATAATTATATTTATTAATTATATTATATATTTTTATATTTTAGCGCCTCGCTTCGCTCGGGCGAGCGCCTAGCGCCTCGGGCGTTTTTGGACCTTAGTGCCTTTTGGCGCTTAGCGCTTTTTAAATCACTGGGACAAGTATACATAAACATGTTGGACATGTTATGCTGTTAGGTTATAAATTTTTTAACTCGTTACTATTTGCAATCCTACTTAAACTTCATTACAGTACATGACAGTCAATATCGTCCAATACCTACCGGTCATAATTCCTCTGTTCTTCTATAAGTCTAACATATCTTACATGAATCTCAAGGGAACTCACTCAATAAATTTTTTAATTAATGTGAAAATGGATGCTCTAACTAAAATAAATATCAATCACAGTGTTCCATATCTGCATGTAGAGGTACCTAAGAAGCATTTCTTACAAGAAAAAGAGGAAAGTAGGAAATAGAGTTAACCTAATGACGGAGCTTAGCTATGATCAGTTAGCTGAGTGATTCACCCAGCAGCACCAACAGAAAGTTTAACCTAGAATGGAGCTTATTGATCCGTTAGCTGAGTAATTCACTCAGCTGCACCAACAAAAAGCTTTACCAACACAAACCAGTCATTTAATTGCAGAACTTCACAAATAAAAGAGCGAACAGAAAGAGATAGAGGAAGCACTGGGTAATTATTGAGGTCCCCCAAGACCTTGGCATACATTGTAGGGAATTATTTTTGTGTTCAAAATTTGATCAGAACAAAATAGAAAAATGAAAAAAGCCTAGACATGAATCTTAATAGTCTGCAGAGAAAAAACAGCTTTTGGAACTTTTTGTACATAACATCGTAATGAATTTCTTTTTTTGGTAAGTAACAAGGAAGGAAATTTTGGTAATAGTGATTAATTGAAATAACATGTGCCAAGAATCAAAATGAAGCAAAATGGAGAAACAAAGAAAAGAACAGTGTACTCTTACAAATTTTTTTAGTAACAATTGACTTTCTTGTCCAAATATTTAGCAAGTTATGTGACTGGAAGCAAATTTGTTACTAGACAAAAAATACTGTAATCATCCAAGATAAAATATGGATCCTATCCTTCCATAAGTGCATTACCATACATCATTCAGGGATATCAAATTTTTTTCTTGTTCATTCCCGCAAAGTCTTATTTGGTCATCTAATCACCTGACAGTAGCAATCAGAATTTCCATTGTTGCTGCATCTACAGATCATATGGACATTTTCAAATCACCTTAATCAATTTCCCTTAGTTTATCAACAAGTGATACAAGTACCTAGATGTTCTTGGCTCTATTTTCTCTAGTAATGCTCATGATGACATCCTAGTCATTATAGATAAGCACAACATTTGAAAACCACCAATAGAACCAATCCTGCTGCCTTTTTTTCTCAAGTTTTTGCCAATTGTCAATTTATGGCTACAGCTGCTAAGTGCAAAAAGAGGATGGAAAAAAAAGCTCTATATCTTTTTAATTTGGCTAACCCAAGTTCGTTGATTAAACAAAAAACTAATATAGTACAATAATAAGATGATGATAACAAAACAAGCTCTATATCTTTATAACAAGGCTAAGCCAATCATGTTGATCCAACAAAGACTACACACCTTTTCTAGAACATTAAATGTTAAAACCTAAAAAATTACACTTAACACATTAGAACGAAGGTGAAAAGAAAAAGGAGCTGCACAGATATTGTTATGGGAACATGAAAATGAGATGACCTACCATTTTCTAGTGCTTCTTTTATTGCTTGGAGAGAATCAATTGACTCTAGAAAGGGATCAAGATCCGACAGTGGCTGACTTTTAGACTTGTTCTCACCCCCTGAATACTCGCCATCTAAATCATCCCTCAGTACGTCTCCAATGCCCCCATTCTCTTTGAAGAAACCTGATCTGACTTCTACACTTGGCTGAGCATCATCACTCTGTTCACCGCAATAGTTCACAGATTGCTCACTCTGCTTCCCATTACTAGCCATGCTATTCGTACAAAAAACAGCCACATTTGAACTCTGCAAGTCAGAATAGGAGTTCTCCATCTCGATCTGAACTTGGTTTTCTGTAATTTTCTTAACATCGGCTCTAACTCCTTTTGCTCGCTGACCTCTTTGTTGTGCAACATTCCCTGGTACTCTTCCAATAACATTTCGTGCCCTACTTCTGTCCCTCCCAAAACCAACCGTTTCATGCCGCGGCCTTAGAGCACTCGCAGCTGTCGATGACTTACTACCATGATCATCACTGCTCTCAGATTCTATGCCGATATTGAAACCAGTAGCAGTGACTAATAAACCAAGCTCTGGATCTAATGTAGTAGGGGCAACTACAAAGGGAGTCCCTCCAATGTTCATGGACACCGATGAAGCAACTGAACCTTCACCCTCAACCTCGTCCTCGCCATCACTCTTGTGCTTGTTGTCTTCATGAGCTTTTGATGGCTCCGCAAGTGAAAGCCTGCGCTTCAGAATCTGAGCTGTATCAGCACTGCCTGTTATATCTTTATTCGAATCTCTCCTAATTCTCCTCCACTTCTTCAATCCAAAACCTTTTGAAGGTGCCAACTTCGATGCCACAACCTCCGCCGCTGCACTCGAAGGAGATCCAATCGAATCGGAAGGTGACTCGGCCAAAAACTCTCCTCCAACGGGATCCCTATTAACGTTCACAGCCCCAGGAGAGGAAACCTCTGCTTCACCAGGAGAAACATTACCCCTCTCCTCCCGAATTTGATCTGCACCTCCTGTCCCAATTGGAGAATCGATCCCAGAAGGCTCTTCACCGCCCAGTTCACCGCCAAACTCCGCCTTAATTTCACTCAAAGGAGCCATCTTTACAGTGGTTTCACTTCTGTTTTCCTCTCCCAGCTCTTCCAACCTCGATTTGGAGCTCTCCTCCGAATTCATTCCCAAAGCTACTGCAAAACCCTAGATCACCTATAGTTACACGGATGATGACCAAGTATTAGGGGGAATTACAACAAACCGCCGGAAACTTCGACAAAGATCGCGATTTCCTTTCAAGGGAAACGAAACGAAGAGAACGAGCGATTCAATCGAAATCCAAATGAAACTTCGACCAGGGAGAATCTCGGATTTCGAAGAAAAAACAAACCTCTAGCGCGGTTCCTTCGTCGGAAATCGAACACAAGGAGCTCCGAAGGGGGTAAAAGGATGCCCCCCGAATCTGTGAGCTCCAAGACGGGAAGGGAGGAACGGAAGAGGGTGATATTATTTTCTTATACGGATTTGTTACGTGGAACGATGTCGGTGGACAGATAGATAACAGGCCCCACACACGTGGCCCTGCTTGGCAGAAGTCACCAGGCGCAGAACACCTGTCGTGCCGTAACCACCAATACAACACTTCTTTCCATTGGTCGACGTCCGCGTACCGCTTGGCTCCTTTGTGGGCCCCGCTTTTCCCCATCCGTTCCTGTTTGGTGCTCCCACCCACGCAGAGGATTTCACGAGGGCATTCCATCGGATCTCATGCTCGCTCGCTGTCAACAAGTATCAGTTAAACTTCGCAAAAGTTTAGCAGGCCCGTCTGCGAAATAATTTCACATGCCAATGCAAAGTCTAAACAACGAAAACTATTTTAACTTGCAGTTTCAGGTTGACTTCACGTACTTGGATGAGATATGAGACATAGCGAATGCATAATTCAATTTTTGTCCTTAAACTATAACTACAAATGTCAGGTTAAATGACTTGAGACTTTTCTGTGAGGGGTAACTACTACAGGAAATTATCTGATATTTCAGCTCAATCAATCAATCAAAAATATCTTTCATCTCATCTCTTCGTTGGATGTCTTCTATTTGAATATATACAGTCTGCTCTCTACCGATGTATTGGACTTCAAGAAAGGCTCCATTTGTAGTTAGCACCCCTTGTTAGGGGTAGTGCAACATAGCAAAGTAGTGGTTGTAATGTCTTGGCGTGCGCGGAACATTTGCTTGTAGTATGAAGAAGCAAGTGAACTCAAATATGGAAAATAGCTTTTAAAGACTCCGTATATGGGAAATTTGCTCTTCTAATACTTTCACAAGGAGCAGACAGACCTCTCTCTCTCTCTCTCTCTCCCCCATTTGTAGTTAGCACCCCCTGTTAGGGGTAGTGCAACATAGCAAAGTAGTGGTTATAATGTCTTGGCGTGGAAGTTAAACCAACAACACCAGTCTCCACTCGAAGTTTAAGCTACATCCACATCTCGTAGCAATTAAAAGCATTGTATTACACCCACCACGCAAGCTAGTTGGGTTTCTTTAACCCTTGACCCTTTTGGCTTTGTCAAGGATGACAAGTTCATGAAGTACCGGAGGCTGGAGATGAAGACTGGGTGGGGGAGGGTGGACCATGCTGGGATACCTTGTTCAGGGCATGGTCACTGGAGTTGGGCCATACCATAACCTCTCGGATCAATCAATTGGTTGACCCTGTGCACAACAATGCCTTCACCAATCTCAAGTTCCAGTGAGTGTAGCTCTTGTTCCGAGGAGGCCATGATCTCCTTAATCCCTCTCTGTGGCAGCATGCTTTGCCACCACTCAATGGTAATGGAAAGATTTATCTGTAATTTTGCAGCAATCAGCAAGCAACGTTCCGTAGTTCAAGACACTTTCACGGAAAAAGCTTCCTGGTCTGGGAAACCAGGAAACTTCTTTGAATGGTGTCCATGGAAGAGCTCATCGAAAACATGAGGTAACGATGATGATCACTTCCTTTATCTTCCTTCTCTTCTCGCATTCTGTGTGTGATTAGAGAATTCAAATAGGGCGGGGAAGACGACGAGACGGGGCGAGGCGTGGGAAGCACAGGTACGGCCGCGTGTCACCTGTTCCTACGTGGTGGGAATTCTTTGGACCGCGCGATGTGGCCCCTGCCACTCTATGCATGAGCCTGTCTCTCATTCTCCATGCATTGCACACACATCGAGGCCCACGCCTCCCCATAATAACGCCAAACTCCACCGGGTAAATTGCTAGAATACAATGCCAGCAGCAAGGCGAAGCAGAAGAAAGAAGAGGCGATGGCCGCATGCCCGTTTCAAATTTCCAGCCAATGGCTGACAGCTTTTACGTGTCTTGTACAGTGTTACAACGCTAATTCAGCATCAGCAGCATAGAAGGGCCTTCGTGGTGTCAGTTTGCCACCAAACGAAGTAGGAATTTTTACTTCTCTAGACTACTGGTTTCATCTCTCTCGTGCCCTCTGTTACTGTTCATGCAAAAAGACTTGGTCTTGCTTATCCAACGGCTATATTTCATGTGGCAGGCAGTGGAATCTATGGAAGCTTTCATGAGCTGCTCTCGTGTTGTCCTCCTCACTGTCAGATTTCTCGGAATCATCTTTGGATTCATAAGCACACGCAATGGATCACTGGCTTGAAGAATCAATCATACACTAATGTGTAAAGAATGAAGGAATAAGGATCTATTTATGCTTGTATAGGTGGTTTCGGTTGCATCAAGTTCTAGTTGAACCGACAGTGCACGAATCGACAAGCAATTAAGTGGTAGAAAACAAGTAAGATTTGCTAATGGGGGAAATCTAACAAGAAATTATTCACAAAATTCCTACAAGGTTTAATTATATCCAAAGCCATTTTGAGACGATAAACAAATCAACCTGCAGAACCCATAAAATGTTTAATTCAACTTTCATTATCAGCATCAAGTATAATTAGAGGCAATGAATGACCAAAGACAATTCGAAAAAAGACTTATTGCCATAGTTGATGGGAAGATTCAAATGCATGGATTATTCAGAGTTCTACATGCACTTGGAAGAGAGAAAAGATCTCTGTTGCAGCCAACAAGGCCTTCGAAACATCCATATTTTGATACACTACACTTCAAAATTTCAGAGTACTGAGATTCTAGTTGATTTCGGTCTTTTTCTTCGGGTGGATGCTTCATGACTGTTTAAAAGGCCTGTACATTGAAAAGTCTAACCAAGGTAACCCAACTGTAAAACAAACAATTTTGGTGGCTACATCGCAGCAAGAGAAACCCGAGAAGAGATTTGTTCCACGAACACTTTGTACAGGGACGATCAGCGAAGGGTCTGCGAGTAATACAATGATGGGTGCGTGCGAGCAGCCGCAGGAGAGTGAAACACAAAGCGGCTAGGCAGTAGAGGACCACGTCCTTCTGAAGTGCTTCCTCTTCTCATCAAACTAGTATTGACCCCAGTGAATGGGTTTGGTAACAATGGTCTCAGGCCACCAGGAAGGTCCCTTGTGTGGTTCTGTGAAGAAAAGCAGGTAAATGGTCTCTGAGACGGAGGATTCAAACCTGAGGCAGCAAAAGGCAGAGTGCTTGTCGGACTGCTTAAAGTTGGTTCCTTATCAGTCTCGGGAATGTCGCTGATCACAATCAGTTCATTCATCATATAAGGAGATGGAGAGGATTTGGCCCTCTTATATGCATTCTTTTGCTGAATCTGCTGATCAGGCCTTGGCACAAAAAAAGCATGCTGGGGAGTGACTGGATAACCAGCCATCGGAGTGCTAGGCAGGCATATGGGAAATTTGTGCTCATCCATTGAGACAGCCGAGTCAAGGACAGGAGAACCACCGAAGATGTGGTGATGGTGTCGAAAATTCTCCTGCTTCAGAAGGCTGTTGGTTGAGCCAAATCCAGGAGGAGGCCGGAAATTTACATGTGATGGGTAATCCAAAACTCCACTTTGGGGTTGCACAAGCTCTTCATCTTTCACCACCATCAAATTCTTACCCATCAACCTAAGGATCGGACTGGAAATTGACTGGTTATGTGCATGAGATGATGGGGTAGAAACACTGGAAGTTGGAACCTTGGCTGAAGAATCTGATGAATGCTTAACGAAAGTAGGTTGCCTATCTGGTTGCAAGCTGGAGCTGGCCATAGTATTAGTTCTCTGATTCTTGTATGAACTAAAAGAAGAAGAGACTCTTGGCCTGGCAAACAAGTTGGACAGCTGCTTTCCCTTGGTTGTCCTGTGGGCAGCATTTGATCTTAATAATTGAGACTCTCTTGAGAGGCTCTCCCTACATGAGCAACAGAATAACTTATCGTCCGGTGAGTGGTTAGGCTCTTTTGCTGGCAGATTTTCCTTCACTTCGTGATCTCTGCCCTCAGCATTTCTTTCTGCAGCTGCTACTGTGTCTTCAGTAATTGGTACTATCAAATCCGACTTGTCTTGAGAATTAATAGCAATTGCTAATGGTTCAGCCTCTGAATCTGTGTATTTGGAGTCCTTTGAAGAGGGGAGGGAGAGGGTTGAGGCAGTTGACACAGGTGATCCACATGGTTCGTCTTCACTAGCCAAATTTGTAGCATCGTTTGTAGTTGTTATAACTGAGGTTATCGATGTCCCCTTTCGGGGCATTTGAGGCCCCACATCCTCATGACTAGTCAAGCAGCCACTAGACTCTTGGACGGACATGGTATCAGCCGTACACTCTGTGAGCTCGATAGCACAAGAGCCTTTTTCCCCTCTGACTGCCATTTCATCTGTTATTTGGATATGAAGGCCATCAATATCTTCGCTGGGCAAGCTACCACAGTTCACCTCTTGCTTCTCGGATCCTTCCACTAATTGTTCTTTGTGGGCCTTGCTTTTAGATATAGGTTGAACTTGTTCAGCCGATGGCGAAAGCTCTGATCTGGCACCAAATGTTGCTTGCAGGTTTTCTGAACTCACAATACCATTACGGGAAGGATTGGCAGTAGCCATTTCCATCGAAGATTTACTGGCACAATTTCCAGAGCCAAAGACCTCTAGTTGCATGTTCAAGTTTTCAGAATCAGGATCGTGGTTTTCAGTTTCAAGGCGCAACCTCTTCAAAGCACTGTGTTTCTGCTTTTCCATTATGTTTTTGTCATCTCTTTTCTCAGGTCTTAGGACATCTTTCGTGTTTGGAGATGCATGATTCATCATCTCTCCTGCTGCAAATATTGCAACATTCTTCTTCGAGCAACCAAATTTATGGGATCCTAGTGAATTACTTGTTCTTGAAATATCGACGCCAGGTCCATGCACTCCTCTGCGGATAGCTGTCCGAAATTCTACTCCACTCTTGGAAATGGATCTATGCTTACGGAAATTTTTAAAGGAAAAGGATTTCTCACTTAGATCACCTTTCCCTGCTTCCAAGTTGATGGATGGTCTTTTAACTGAGTCATCCTGTTGCCAAGTTAAATTGATTTGGTCCTCTATTGAGGAATGAGAGATCTTGGAAGAAAGTTTTGTCCTCTGAGAAGGCTTATCAGATTCCTGCTGGATATCCAGGTCAATCTCCTTTGTTTTGATCCTAGGAGTCACAGAACTCCCAGATGATTTTAATATTCTCAATAGGAGACCACGTTTCACAGTACTTTTTGATGACCATTTGCAAGTGGAGATAGGAAGCTTTTCAGAGTTTTCAAAGCCATTGACCATGGAGGGGATCATCTTTGGAGAGCTGACAAAGTCTTCAGATAACCTAGAAAACTTCAATTGATCACTTATAGCAACAGAAGACTTACCAGGATCCAGATGGCTACTCTTGGCAAGCCTGCTTCTGGTGCCATTATTATCTGACACACGATGAACATTCTTTCTGAGAGGCTTTTTCAGGATATCGGATTGTCTAGAACACATCCACTGCCTTGAAGAAGCAGATCCACTGCCCTTGGGGAAGTTTTCTGGGTTTATTGATTCTTCATTCTCATAACAAGTATCCATAGTACAATCTCCTTCATGTGCAGTTTTCATCTGGTTTAGCAAATATATGAGTCATGCTATCAAATTCCAAAATGATCAATGCTGGTGAGAATTAAACTAATTTAAAATAAGTTGGCATGCAAAATTCAGCAATGAAATAGACAAAGTTGGGGAAGTAGTTGCGAAGTTGGACACGTAAAGTGAAAGGCTAGAAAGCATCAAGTTTAACAAACTTAAAGACTTACTACAAGCCAAAGATCATAACTGAGAAAGCCTGAGCAAGAGAAAAATGAGGTTAGAAATAGTCACAAATTCGTACTTCCAACATCAAAGAAATTGAGGAAAGGAATCAAAAGAATTGCTGATTAGACCATAGAAGTAGTAGTCTGAATCTTTCTTTAGAATTCACTATAAGGTTGTTTCAGATATCTTAAGTACATACAGAATTTAAACATGTGGCAAGGTAACTACATGAAAAATGATGCTAGTGGCTATTATTCTCATATAGCATATTATTGAAAATACCAAAGACCTGCTTCCAAAAGAGCATGAACTTACTGAATCATTGAAATTTCCATATTTTGTGTTTAGATGATCTCAGGTAACAAAGGTTGTGGGTACAAGTACACATATGCAGCCATAGATTTATTGATGAAAAATGAAGTACCTGTGCTTTCAACAGCAAATATGAGCTCAGTTTCTTTCTCTGTGCCTTCACTTTCATCTTCTTCGAGTACTTTGTCGTCAAGTGCTTCTTCTTTCTGATGAATTTTTTTTTGGTTGTCTCAATTACTTCTGCATGCTTCAAAAACTTCTGTTCTTCCTTCAACTCTGGTGTATCATTGAGCTTGGATAAAATTCTGAGTTTTATGCCATTTGAATCAACATATACTGCACCTTCATTTACATCATCTCTAGAATCTGTTGGTAACTTTGGTTTCTTTGCTTCCATATCAACTCCAACAGTTGCCACTGTGGTAAATGCCAATTCGATGGCCCAGTTTGTGCCATTCCTCCTATCAAGATCTTCAAGAGTGCAGTGAGGAGCAGTAGCATAAATATCCACCATCAGTCTCTTCTTCCTCGGTTTCACTTTTGGTTTTAAGAGTTTGTTTGAAACCCAGTTGTTGGACTCCATTGAGAGGCACTGATCTATATGAGCATTCAAAGTTGTGTTTGAAGTGGAAGAAAATGTTTTACAAACTGGACAAAACTTTGAAGCCATATGATCTGAAACTGTGCTAGAGTTAGATATTATGTCCTCTGCCTGACAGCTCCTAGATATGACACCTAATTTGACTATCAACCTGCACTTCTTTTCTAATGATTCATGTGAGCTTTGAAGGCTTTTGGTAGGTTCGAAAACATCTATTTCTGAAGGTGCTTTAGATAACGAGGAGGAAGGTCCACCAATTTCACTGGAAGTTCTTTCGACTTGCTCATGGTTTCTTATCCAGCCAGTTTCGGCATCACAATGAGCCAGTTCATCTTTACAGATTCTCTGACAACTTATCGCCTTCCTATCAGGAGATGGTTTCTCTAATAATGAACACGATTGCTGTCTAACAATAGCAGCCTCCACTGGAGGATCAGCATGCGTTGGGATCTGTTCAATTTCTGAGCATATAACAGGTTGTACAGATTCTGATCCCTTTCTGCTACACTGGACTCTCACCAAACTTGGAGTTTCGAAAGGTGGCAAAAGATCTTTGACACCGTGCTTCAGGAAAAGCTGCAAGAAATGTGGCGTAAACGGCCAACTTGACTCGAGGCCTTTGCTCCTTGTTGCAAAAACATAATCTCTGAAATCCAAGAAAAAGATCCATCAGAATGAACATCCACTATATTTGTTACCAAGGCATAAATCCTATGGACGTAAGATCCTCCTCAAATGCAGCTCCCTACTTCCAGTATAGGCAATCGAGGAGGTCAGCTTTTCATGACAAAATTCTACCAAGAACTAGTTCAAATTGTACACTTATTAATTACCAAAACTAGATACAAATTGATACCACAAATCAAGAACTAGACAAATATTCCACAAAGCCATGACCCTCGAGATCTGTCACCATTGACAAAAAGGACAACTTATTTTAACAGGTGATATGAATGATTAAACTCACATAAGTAAAATCGTATGAAAATAGATAAAAAAACATAAAAATCCCAAAAAAGTACAATTAAGCCTTTCTTTGCTTTAGAAACTTAGAGAGTCTCAGAAGAATATCAACACAAGGATCCTGGCAAGCCCGCTCTTAGATCCATCAAAGGTTGGCCCATATTCTACAGATTTGTAAGTGAAGAAGGAAAATCTTAAGCAAAAGGTCCTACGGAAGTCAACCCACCAATCTGATTGATATAAGCAAAACCATTCCTTGAAAGCAGTATAATAACAACACAAGGCAGTGTTTTGGGAAACTGTTACCTTATAGAGAAATTAGGAGTTTGTGTCTCTTCGAGGATGGGATTTCTCTCTCGAAAGGGAAGCTTTTCAGAAGCACTCTCACCTGTTCCCGGTGCTGGAAGCTTGGAGGAACATGAAGGGTGTGGTGTGCTTTTAGTGGATAACATCTGAGGAAGCCTCGTCCAGTTTTCCTCCTAAATCTTCCAACAGGAGTAGCAGCCCAAGAGCACTACTGCTACTGTTCCTTCTCTTATCCTTAGCCTCCAGCATAACAAAGGACTTGAGCTCCCTAAAAACCCCTCAAAAGAAGGAGAGCAGTAAGATCCAGCAAAGGACAAACACCACCACCGTTCTCCCTCTCTTCACCTGACCTGATGCCTGCAAGATTGCACAAAGCAAGAAAGAAAAAACTAAACTTAGGCAAAAGTGAAGGCGCTGACCAGAGAAGAAATAGCACACTTTTTACAAGGTGGAGGCTTCTAAAACATTATTTCATGTATACTTAAAACTGGAATCGTGTGGGTCTAAGCCAAGAAGATGAGATCAGTCTCCTTGGAAACAAAAGGCACTCGAAGTATGAAAATTTATGTGGCTGGAAAACTTCCAGAGCTGTCATTTTATGTGACCGAAGGAGCAGCCACACCCGTAAAAACATTTCAGGAAGCCAAAACCAGTTTACCGAAAGATTAGTAGGAAGAGTGCGAGGAGGAAGAAGAAGACCTTGGCAGAAGCCCTGCACATGAAATGATACCACAATACACAAGAGAACCAGAACACGAAGCAAGGTTTGAGTAGCAAACCAACGAGGAGAATCAAAAGCATGGCCACCCACTAATCGAACCAGATAGAAGAGAAAAAAAGGACGGAAAGGTCATGGAGATGAGAATTAACATGATGGATTCCTAGGACGGAACACAAGGGAATAAGGTAGCCGAAATTACACACAGTATAAAGGAAGCATGATGAAAGAAGCTCATCTCACCCCTCCTGGGCCAAAAAGGACAGGCAAATCTGAAGAAAACCCTCTTCCCAGAGTTTTCTCTTCTTAAAGAGGTACCAGGAACCCCCACCCACACACACCCCCAAGAAGATCCAAGCAAAAGGTTCAAGGATGGCAAGGAGAGAGGGGGTGAGACGGGGCAGAACGATTGATCAGATGAAAGATGAAACAAGGACGTGGCTGATGCAAACTGATGCAGGGACCAAAACAAGATCCCAAGGAAAATCCATGAAGAGCAACCCAGCAGGAAGTTTCAGAGACTCTAAGATGAAGAACCACATGCAAGAGATAGATGGGAGAAAAAGCCCATGACAGAAAGAAAACAATACACACACACACACACAAATAAATCACATAGAAGAAGAAAAAGTTACCCAGTCTTTGGATCCAAAAGGAAGTGAAAAAGTCAAGGTAGCTTGAGAAGAGAAGTCTTACTCTAAGAGTTGCCTGCTCTAGCAAAGGAGAGGAAGGGGGGAAGATGTGATGAGAAAGCAGGGAGAGGGGGGGGGTGTTGTAGAGATTGTAGGAAGGAAATGCGAGATGAGAAAAGACCACCCACTCACACATCTATGGCATCAGGTTCTCCACCAAAAAGCAGGCCTCCTGTACATTAACAGCAACTCGAGAGAGAGACAGAGAGAGAGAGAGAGAGAGAGAGAGAGAGAGAGAAGGGGTAAGGGGGGCAAAGGGCAAAGAAAATGGAGGAGTTTTCAGAGAGCCAGTAGTCCTTTTCCTGTCCAACTCTATTAGCTTTTCTTTCTCCTCCCTCTTGCTTTGCTTTTCGCTGATATTATTCAAGAATGAACTGTAATGATGCTATCTAGCTAACTCTTGACCCTGCCCCTTTCACTAAATCACATTCACACCCTCCTCTCTCATCAGCTGGCCAAGTTTTGCCCCCTCTGCCTGCTCCATGACAAGCCCATCGATTTTTCTGGTCACTTGTTTTGATACGCTTGACACATGATGATGCATCACCTTAACATTTTCTGGAAATTAAAAACGATTTTTAACATCTTTTTTGTTTTCAACAAATGTTATTTAATGGGGAGAAAAGAAGTGGGATACTACTATGTAACCAAGTGGTCAATGGGGGATGGATGATGTACTGAGTGAGTTGCCACTGCCTCATCACTTCACTTGTGGGTAAATTCCCTAATTAACTAACTTACTAGGAGGTTGTAAAAGAAAGTTACTGCTCCTTTTTTTAAAAAGGCACCTTTTTACTTACCTTTCGCTTCTTTGTTTGTTTGTTTGTTTGTTTGAACACATGTTATTTTGTTTTCCAAAGTACCTTTTGTCCTCTGAATATTATTAACACACAAAAAAGGCATTCAGAGGTTCTGATCTCATCATGCACTTTCAACTATTTTTACCTAGAGAAAAATCTATGTTCTTGTATAATTTCTCGATAGATCGATATATCTTAAGTATGTATTTCATCGATGATTGTATTATCGGCTGCTACGTAATCATCCCAAAATCTTAAGTTTAAGCATCCATTTGATTAGTCAAACCGATGAATCAATCGGACGAACGATATATTTAATCAAAATTTAAAATTATATATATATATATATATATATAATTATTTAGGATTTAATAAAAATATAATATTAAAAATAAATAGTATATTTTAAATTTATATACGATAGTATCAAATTTTCATCATTTTAGAATGACATATAAAATATTGATTCGAGGATGATGTACCACCATGTTGATCTACTTAAGAGTTTAACTTCATTAGATAAAAATATTAGGTGACTTAACCGGTAAAGATTTTTATAAATAATTATAATAATTTCTTTTAAAATTAATACATTAGTGACTATATTAAAAAATAAAGATCAATTTGTTTCATGAATCTCATAATGAGGATAATTCATATGATATTTTTTTATTTGTATAATGCATTTGATGTTATAAATATATATATGTATTTTATTTAATTAAATGATGCTACTCTTTTTCTTTTTTTTTTTCCAAATCATAATTCCTTATTGAGTAGTTCCCTATCTTCCAACCTCCACAATCACAAATAACATAAAAGGAGGAAGGAAGAAAGATAGATAGAAGCTGTAATTTAGGGTCGGAGACGAGGGTACTTTGGGAAGTGGGCACGCACAGTGCCGGTGCACATGCGCGGTACTAACTTTTCCTTGCAAGGAAATCAATCACATCACAGTCATATCTATCTTTGGCACATTGCGTTGAGATTGAGAAAATTGGTGGCCATATCAAAGATGGTGCGTGTGTTATTTGGGAGCCACGAGAATAGAAAATACGTGTACGTATTACTTCACGCCTTCCACACATAAGCGGAGATAGTAGTGAAGGATGAGTAGTTTTACTTTTTAAAGTAGAGACTCCCCCTCGGAACTCTCAATCGATTCTTTTTGTGTTCTTCCAAACATATGTGTATATATATATATATATATACATATAGAGATAATGGTGCAATAATTTTCCTTGTAGTAGCGCACGAAGATTAATGCACGAAACAGGGGGGTCTTTTTCGAGGTGTAATTTTGGGTACCGAAAGGGTGATGGATGGATGGAAGCTTTAAATGTGAGCCTTACAAATTGGTGGATGGACCGACGGAGCACCATTGTTATTTTATTATTATTAGTATTATTATTATTATTATTTTAATGCAATGAGGATGTGGATGGGATGCAACTTTTCTTGCCTCTTCTGGTCACGGGATGAATCAGATGTATTTATTAAAACTTTAAAAGTTTAAAGTATCATTTCATAAATTATCAAATGATAAGGTGTTTGATAAATCATTGATAATATCTATTTATTAAGGATTATGAGTCTGAAACATTATTTTATAAATATTAACCCAAAAAATCTACTTACTAAATTACCAAATCAAATAATGATAATAATAGATAATAGAGTTCCTTCCATTAAACCGTGTGGTTGGTGATGTACGCTTTGGGTCCCATCTTAAAGATGTATGTAGGGTAGGCTCCACCACCATGTCGGAATGGAATCAAAATGAAGTCAAATGATCAAATATGAATAATTAAAAACATTGTTGTACTAAGTATAAAAGCAAGACATTTTGTTTTAATCGCTTCGAAATATGAAATGTGTGATTCACGCATGAATTCGTTGAGCCGCCGCCCCTCTCTCTCTCTCGTGGATCTAACCAATGGGGTGATGACTTGGAAAACTAAGATGTCTTTTGTATATTCTACCAAAAGCATTGTAAACGTGCTGCTAACTTTAATCATTTTGATCCGAATAAGTCAACACACAAAAAAAAGTCAACGATGTTAGTGTTTTTTTGTCGACACAAGTGACTATTTATCTTATGGAGTAAAGATATTGTTGTGAGATCATTTTTCTAAAGTCTTAAAATCAACAACACTAACTATTTACCACTTTCTTTAATAAAATAATTACTGAATCTTTTGTCCAAAGTTGAGATATAAATGTTAGAAAAGAAATAGAAAAAAAATAACTGAAGAAGTTTGATTGTATTCAAATGATCTACTATCAATAAAAACATTGCCATAGCTAATTTTTGTTGCAAAACAATAAATCCTACTTTCACTAGAAAGAAAGATTTTTTTTTCTTGAATTATATAATGAAATGATGCTTTACGAGTTTCATCATTTCAAAAATTTACCATCAATTTCATATCCATATAGATCATCAAAAAGATAAATCATGAATTTGATAGCACTGAACATTGAGTCATCGAACATTGAAATGCATATCCACGAAGCAGAGAATCGATATGATTGATAGATAGATAGATAGATGTTAAGCTCTAGTTTTAACGTAAAATGGCTGCATACCAAATGATGTGATGGTGACATGGGTTGGTGAGATAAATTAATTGCACTATAGATGGTTGTCTAATCTAATGAAGGTACTGATATTAATCAAAATGGTACGTTTAATTCTTGAATTCTTGATAATTATCATTATTCCACCCCTTTTTTCGTCCTATTAATGCTAATACTTTATGATATGATGATTTTTTAATTATTTTAATATGATAATTTATTTAGTAATTTTTATATTAGAGGAATAATTTTTATATTTAGTAATATATATATATATATATATATTATAATCTCACTTGTGCTTCTGATACATCTTATCTTCCTAATAAGAATGTCTTTGTTATACTCTAGTATTTTATGTGATAATATCAACCTTTGCCAAAAATAAAAATGAGTTATATATAGAGCTTGTGATGCTCTATATACTAGTGGACACTCAATAATGAGTGATATTATGCTATGTCATGATCTCATTTCATCCTCTATATTTCTTTGAGATATGCTTGTGTTATTATTTGCTATGATGGTATGAATACATTGAATAAAATATCAAATATATCTCATGACTTGTATTTGTTCTTAATATGCACATATGATGCTCTTTGCTCCATTACTATCAATGAATCAAATGATATATCAAATATGACAATTCTTGAGCTTATGATTACATTATGATCTTGATTCACTCTTATGTTGCTATATGTTACTTTGATATCAATAAATCAAATGAAATAGCATATATACCTCTTGATCTCATGCCTTTTGATGATTTACTTATATATTACTATTTGCTCCTAAGTATGAATCATACGAAATGATAAGTATGACTCTTGAATCCATTCTTTGCACCTTGATGCTTATACCATATGATTTACTTTCTATATGTCATGGATATGATAGTCATTTTTGTAGATCATATTATTGTTATATAAATTTTTCAGATTAGTTTAGCTTATCACTCGTACTCATGTTAGTTTTGAGCTAAGCAATGAAGTGCTGATATATTTTTAGTGATTTAATAAAAAATTATTATAAAGAATACTTTATTTGTAATGTTGTATAAAACTATGAGTTGGTGTGTATTGTTGTAAAGGTTAAAAGACCTATCATATTTTTTAAGTTTAGAATGTTAAATGTGATGGCTTTATATTGATGTGAAGGTAAATAATTAGTTTTTATGATTACGATATTTTTATTAGATCTTATGAGCCTAGAAAGTGATTATTTTATGGAGATGAGTTATATGAGTATAGATCGTATAAATTTTATAGTATATGTATAAATAAGAATTGAATGCATTTTGTACACTCAAATTTTATGTTATGGATCTTGAGTATAAATTTGTGAGCAATTGAAAAATATTTTTGATTTAAGATAAATTCACGGGATGTGATATTAAGAGTTGTGACATATCATAATATTTTTCTTTTTATACTCAAGTCAAAACACACTCGAGCAAGCTATACGAGCTTAGAGGAGTTCTTAGTAAATGTGAGGTTCTTTTACTTATTTTTCTTATTGATAATGCTCTTTGGTTGCTAGACTAGTCTTATTGATAATTTTGTAAGTCTCACTTTTTATTGTATTAGTAAGGATCGTAGTGTCGTAGCTATGCAGTATTGAATGATGATGGGCATGCAAAAGGATGCATCTTCGTTGGACATGACAAGATTGATGTCTCGCCAAAGAGCTATTGGTGATTTATGTCCGCATGGTAAAAGGTATTTGAGATGGGCTTGTCTTGCGAAGCTGTTGCAGAGATCATAGGAACTATGCTCCATTTGTCTTTTGGAATTTGGTCATGGATTGTTGATTCTTGTTTCGGTATGTTTTTAGGTAGAGGATATTGTTAGGATCGAGAGTCTGAGGTCGGCACTAAGAGGGAAGGGTGAATTAGTGTAACAGTAAAAACTACGTCGGTTTGAAAAACTTTATACGATAAAAATCGTTTTAGACAAAAAACCAATTTCGGAAACTTAACTTGAAAGCGTACGTAATGAATTGAATGCAATAAGCACTTAAGGATGTTTGTAGTAAGGTAATAGCAAGAATAAAATGCAAACCATAGAATATGATAGTTTTATAGTGGTTCGGTCGTCGTGACCTACATCCACTCCGTCGATTCCTCTTTCGTCGAAGCATCCACTATCGATCTTCCTTTAATAGGCAAAGATTAACCTCCTTCTTACACCCCTCTTCTCCTTTTCACAGGTTTAGGAGACAATCCTTACAAGCACTCACACTCCTCTTACAGAATTCTAAACTTAGAGTGGAGGAGGAAATTTCTCAAGAGATTGCAGCATCGTTTCTTTACTTTTAAATACTCTGTGCTTGTATTCTTTAACCAGGGATGAGAGGGGCATTTATAGGCTTCAAGTTGATTCAAACTTGGAGCCTAAAAATATCTTATCTCGGGTTCCCCGAGCACGGGCGATACCACCGCCTATGTTGGGTGGTACCATCGCCCAGTGTTAGTCTAACACTAACACTGCCCTGGGTGGTACCACCGCCTGTGTTGGGCGGTACAACCACCCAGACTGATAGTACCATTGCCTGACATAGTCTCGAACACTGTGCCATGGTGGTGAGACTTCTTGGGGCACTGTTTGGGCCTCTTATTGGGCCCAACATAGTTTTTACATGGGCCTAGCTGGCCCCTAATTGGGTTGGCCCAAATCCAAACCCGATTACATGCTAACTACAAAATCTAAGATATAATCTGAGCTAAACAAGTCCGTAAGTCTATTCTTCCGGCGAACTTCCGACGATCTCTCGACAATGTTCCGGCGGACTCCCGGCAAGCTCTTGGACTTCACGACGATCTTCTTGGCGAGTTCCGACGAGTTTCTCTGACAAGCTCCGAGACTTCTCGGCTGGTTTCGATAGAACTTCCGATGAACGTCCGGACTTTCGACGAACTCTCGAACTCCCAACGTGATCTCGATCTTGACTTCGGGACTTCATTTTGTTTCATGCCTTGCTTTCATAGTTAATCCTGCACATGTAAAAATACACTTCGATCTTGATAATTAATACTAAGCATTAATCAAGTTGTCCGGCATATCATTGGTCCCTTGACGCTTCATCCGATTCTTCAGCGCATCGTCCTCTCTTACGGCCTATTGCCCAATCGGCTAGTTGACTCCGCAACTCCGATATCCTTGGCGCAATTTTCGCTCTTATTGGCCCGATGCCCGAATCCACGGCCCGAAGCCTTCTGTCGATACGTCGACTGTTCCTTCGGCCCAACGTCTAATCTTCTGACATGTTTTCCCTCGGTACAACATGATTCTTCCTACTTTAATTATCTCATTTTGATCGAAGCATCATGCGTCACTCAAAACGCAAATTAAAACATAAACACATATCGATTGGTTTCATCATCAAAATCCGAGATTCAACAGATATCTCATGTATCAAATATTAAAAATTTCAAAAAAAAATTTATATTAGAACTATAAAAATCGAAAGACTTCAAGCCCTTCCAAGAAGGCAAAAAGCAGACACAATCAACCGTAAAAATGAGCCATCACATTCAAGACTTAAAAGAGAAAAAATATTAAATTTTCTATAATGGATGGGAGCCCCGTGCTATATAGGCCTCCAAGATGAGTTCAAATTAAATTAATAAAGATAGATAAGCTAAGGGAAGAATTCTTTAAAAAAAATATTTTAGAGCTTTTGTGGAGAAGTGTTTATCATTTTTAGAATTATCTAAAAAGATTTTTTATTTATTTAATACATGAAATAGCCACGGTCATATATCTTTTTCTCCTTTTGTTTTTTAAAAATTAATTCGTAGGATGAACAAATCTAATTATAATTGTGTTATAGTGTTTTTAACAATATTAAAAACAAATACTATAACACGGTATAAAAACACTACATTGTTGTTAAAAGTATTATAGTATGAAAAAATAAACATAATATTTTTTATAAAATTTATATAAAAAATACTATGTTATAGTGTTATCGTATTTTTTTATGATATTGTTGAAAAAATCATCACACAGAATAATGGATCGATCTATGGGAAAAGAGTATTCGAGAGGAAACAAGATTGGTGTTTGAAAATTTTGAAAATGAGAAGGTGAATTCGTCCATTTAAATTGCCATTTGATCAAGTCTCCTAAAATTTGTCTTGGAACCCAGTGAAAACAATGTGTGTGATGATGAAAAGGATCTTTCAAGTTGGATCACTAATTCTCATTTCACTCGTTAGTCGTGGAGACTTCAATTCCTGCAATTCCTGCAATTCCATCGGATGATGAGAAGACCTTCCACCTCCATCCACTAATAATCTATATATATATGTCACTTTCCAGCACACTCTGCAGATACTTTATAGCTGCTTAAATTTGATCTTTCCTTGTTTGGTGTTTAATTTAGGCCTCGATGAGAGTGGTCTTTGGTAGCTGCGCCCACCCACTTGTGTGTTCATGTCAAAAGATCGATGGGGCTAAATGCAGTACACCATCTCCCAGAAGATCACATGTCGTCCTACTTATGGCTCGGAAGTATTATTATTGCCGACAAAAAGGAAGGTTTCAGGACATGATCCTTCCATCTCCAGTCATGGGTAGGGAAGAGTGAGCATGCACCTTGATGATCTAGACCTTCCACCTCCATCCACTAATAATCTATATATATGTCACTTTCCAGCACACTCTGCCAGATACTTTATAGCTGCTTAAATTTGAACTTTCCTTGTTTGGTGTTTAATTTAGGACTCGATGAGAGTGGTCTTTGGTAGCTTGCAAGTTGGAGAGCAGAAGATGAAGTGGGAGACACAGACATGGGAGCTGCGCCCACCCACTTGTGTGTTCATGTCAAAAGATCGATGGGGCTAAATGCAGTACACCATCTCCCAGAAGATCACATGTCGTCCTACTTATGGCTCGGAAGTATTATTATTGCCGACAAAAAGGAAGGTTTCAGGACATGATCCTTCCATCTCCAGTCATGGGTAGGGAAGAGTGAGCATGCACCTTGATGATCTCATAATTCATCTTGATTCTTCTTTCGAGAAAGAAAAGATCGACTGCGTTGATGGTCTGGTCATCTTTTTCTGATAATTGGGTGGTATGTATTTAGCCCGAGGATGGAGTTAGTCATAAACCAATTCCAAACACTAGCATTCATGGAAGAAGGTTTTGTTTTCCTGGAGCACCACTGTTCGTTTGATGTTCCCTTCATTGTGTTGCCAGAGTGAGCATGTTAGATGTTTGTTTCCTTTTTGTCAAGCATGAATTCTTTCTCTGCAGCAGCAGCAGCAGCATTCGAGTACATGATCTCCTCAGAGCTTTAGGGTGGTGATAACAATTTGTAAATGACTCCGTTTAAATCTATCATTTCTTGGCAAAGCACAGCACAAACAAAGCCAACATTAAACCATTATACTTAAATGTAATTAATTCCTTGCATGATGTCAAGGTTCACTTGATCCTATGATTGAAACAACTAAAAGAGAGGCTTTTCTTTCCCTTCCCTTCTCAGGTGTACAGAGAAGCATCCATCTTTCATTCTATTATTTACAGCTGAGGTCCTAGAGGAAGCCTGCTCATCATCTGATGATAAACTGAGGCGGCATTCAGCACAGACAGCTCTGAGTCTGGCATGGACTCTTCCTTGGGCTCTACTTTCGGCACCGTAAATCCAGCTTCGGTCAGCTGGCAATGACTTAAATAAGGATGAAGCAGAGGAACAACCGGCATCTTCATTGCTGCTGCCATCGGACCCAATCCAGCTATGGCAAGGTTTGTCAGGCCCGGTTGTGCCATGGAAAAAGGGAAGCTGGATGGTTGTCCTAACTGCTCTCTTCCCGGGAAGCCAAATGCGCCAAGAGCTGCATGGCCATCGAACCTCACAAAGCCATCTTGGGTTGGCTCAGGCCTTTGCAGAAGGCCATTATGTTGTGGAGCTGCATTGGCTGTTGTATTTGACTGGGCAGAACTGGGTTGGCTACTGTTTCTTGCCACTGGCACATCGTGGTTATGCTTGCCCTCATAAGTGGTAATCACCGACTTGAGATCATGTGAGGCCCTCTCAATGTGCTTCCGTACTGTGCATCCTGGATTGGTGCACTTGTAATAACTCCTGCACCCAGAAAGCGAGTTTTCAGCTCCATCAGCAGTGGAAAAACAAATAGGATTTTTCTAGGAATTAGAGTTGCATTTGGAACCATAATTGGGACCATGACAGGAAATTATGATACCTGGGATTTGGGTTTCCTTTGACAACCTTCTGACCATACTTGCGCCAACGATACCCATCATCCAGAATGTCAACCTCACTGGTAGTCTGTACCACAACTCTTGGTTCGCGAACTGCCCTTGAAGCTGCACTCATTTCAATAGCAGAAGCTTCTAGCTTTCTGGATCAGAACAGATGAAAACAAACAACCGATTATTAGGATCCTCATAAATTTACAAGTGACAAAGTCAGGCCATCAGATGTTTTTCTTGCTCAAATAAACTACTGGAAGTCGACAGTAAGGTAGCACCAAGAAAATAACCTTCTTTTTGACTCTGTTTCATCTCCTTCACCATCACAACCAAGTGAGACACTGCCATGGGTTGCTTGATCATCCTCTTCTTCATCATTGGACATCGTTGATGAAACACCAATAGCTTCTGGGGATAAATGAGTGCCATCTTGGTTCTGTTGCAGGGAATTTGAAGGGTCACACTGTTCAGCGACAACAGGGGCTGATGAGGTTGCCTCCAGGCTATCTCCCCACCAATCTTGACCTCCATTCCCGCTGTGTAAGCTTCCCTTTACAGGCTTCCCATCAAAACTTGTTTGTGAGCCAGGCTGTTCAGAGCCATCAATCTGAGGGTCACCAAATTGGTGCAATAAACGGCGACTTATGTGAGGTTTGGGGTGATTGTGGGCACCCTTGTAGATTATCTCAGTGATGTGACCTTCATGAGATCGCTCTACCTTTTTCTTCACCTGACATTTTGGATGGGTGCATTTGTAATAGCTTCTTGGATATTCACTGCCCTTTACCTGTTTTTGGCCATATTTCCTCCAATTGTATCCATCCTCAGCTGGAGTGCCAACAGCTGCAGAAAGTTCTCCTCTTAGGTCTGCTTCCCCATCCTGCTGGGTATCGACAGCCGGAGCATAATCAGTTCTAACGATGGAGTCAGAGACTCTCTGGTTCAACATAATATTATCAGAGGTATCTTTTCTATCGGATGGGACAGAAAAGCCAGCCTGAAGGTGAAACTTTTGTTGATTCTGGAAGTTATTATTGTCAGCTTCTATGGTTCCTGTTTGCGTAGGTTTTCCAGATTGAATCGACACCTGAATGCGTGGCAACTCCTGCTGCTGAACAAAATCCAAAACCACCTAACAAACATTAGTGTATGGACTGCTAAATGTATATGTGAATAAGATACCGATAAACATATTTGTTAAAATACATATATCTTACGCTGAAGAGTTTGTGTGGTAAATTTATTTCGTCAATCTAACAAAGAGCCAAAAAAGTCACCATAAATAAGATAAGCATAACTATGCCAAGAAAAGGGCAACCAAAAAAGTTTCAGTCATTTGGAAAACCAGGGTGCAAAAAGCTTTTGCATCAGAAGGTAGGTTCATAGAGACAGCAAGAATGATAATTCCTCCACCAAATATGGATAGAAAGCCTAAAAAATGTTTAATAAAGACAATAAACTTTTAGATTCTCAAAGTGTCTCCTAAGCAGGAGAAGAACGTTCAACATAACAGTTATTCACTAGAATAACAGTCCGGCCTTGACTATTTACCGTTATTATCTCCATTAGTTCTCAATCTGCCTAGTTGGATGCCATCGCAGGCTTAGAGGAAAAGATAGAATATGTTTCTTCATGTGTAATCAGGTAGATAAATATCATTTGCCTACCAGCTATACATTTGCAGCTGGTCAGATCATGCAAATATCATGCAAATTAGGGACATTTGCCTAACTACCATGCAAATATCATTAAGCAAGTTGGTCAGATCAATCAAGTTATTTTATTTACTAATAAGAGAATTTCCACAATTGACAAATTAGGGACATAGTAGGTAATTCTAAAAAGGAACATAGCAGGTTGGGCAGCACCAATACACAATTTAATGATACAACTTGGGAGATTCTGTATAAAGGTTATTTCACAAACCTTTTATAGGTCACCAAATTGTTAAAATGTAATTTTATATATCAAACCCATATCTATATTGCTCTTGACCTAACATATTTGGCCACTGGAAGTTAAAAAATACAGAAATAGCAAAAAGAAATATAAATTATAAAAGCACATATTTCCATCGATTTGAGGCTTTTAAACTGATCCTTATTGCAACAGAACTTATAAACTGATAAAGGAAACAAACAAAGCCTTGCAAGATGACTGCTATTTTCTTGGTGAAACGTGCCACCGTAACTTCCTTTGTCGTGTGTAAGTTGAGCCACAATCCTACTGGTAGACAGAAAATAATACAAAACCGATTGTGTAGACTCCAAAATCAAAATCGATACAAATTGGCATGATTTGCAATGCTCAAATGACTTACAAATGAAGTCTACGTTCTTTGAAGATTTTGAACATATGATTCAAGTAGGTGGAAAAATAAATACTATCTCGATGACATAGAACAAATTGTGATTTGATCAATAATTCAGGATCAGTATGATCAAAGCCTTCATCTTAGCAATAAGGTCCTAGATAATATCTGTGCATACAGTGATGAGTCATCAGAAAACTATAGCAGCAACAGAAGTTTGTCCAGGCATCCACAACATTACCTTTTCTTCAGTGCTTGAGAGGTGTGAGTGTGATTCCAGAGGAGGCTTAAAGGAAAATGCTTCTGGAATGTCTTCAAATAGATCGTTGTCACTTTTAGTAGAAACTGCTGAAAGTGAGAGTGACATTGGGTTTGAATCAATATCTGCAAAATTGAACTTGCCTGTTGTTGGAGATGGTTGAGCCTAGAAAAATAACAACGAAAAGTCAGGTAACAAGAGACCCAGAGTTTCAGCCCTATATGTTAATGAACTGAATATGACAAGTAGAAAACTTTCAAATATAAAAATGGCCAAGTCTAAAATTCCCTAGGACCTCAATGCCAATATGCATTGAATTAACAGAAAAAATGTCAAAAGAACACCAAGAAACTGATACACAGCTCTCAAGCCCTTTCTACTTATATTCATATATTTTTAAGTTCCACCGAATTGTTGACTACATTGTATATTTTTCAACTTGTTCGTGTAAGCATGAAATAACTAGCAGCGGACTTGCATAAAATGTCTCCAACAGTGTGCACCATTGATTTACTGAAGTAGAAAATGCCATGCTTGTCCTTATCATTTTCCTAGCCCAAGTTAAAATGTGTACCCACCTGCTCCAATCGGATAATTTATCAGTCTGACTATGTATCACTAGCATTCTCAATGATGACGTAATATAAGCGATTAAGGAAAATTAATGCCGAATTGTAAATGAGCCTTTTACGTAACATATTGAATCAACACTTATTTCCTGTAATCTCACAGAAATTTCTTCTTCTTTTTTTTCTTTTGCCAAAGAAGTTAAACACAAGGACCATGGGCAAATCCATATATGCTATCATTTTGTTTAAAGGTAACAAGTGCTATGATTCATGAACAACAAAAATCCATGTGTTCTTTCACTACTTGGTTAAGAACCACGATGATGTTGGTGCATTCAACAAAGGATCAATGAACACAATGACCCTGTAGAGGTTCTTCTCACTCTACAACAACTAACTATCGGCAAAGTTGTTGATATTATGTTGCAGTTCTTAATTTATATTCTCCATCTATCTGACTTCCTTAATGTGTTTATGTAGAAAACACCACAACTACTAAAAGAATGCAAGAAGGTACAATATCTCACCAGACAATTAGCAAGAAAAACCGGGGACTCCAACAACATGGTGGGACTTAGACCAGGTGGAATAGTAAAATAAGGGGAACATATTTCCGAGGTTGAAACGATGGTGGCCGGTGGTATCCGAGCTGTATCAAGCTTCGGCACATTAAATCCTTTTCTGGCTGCCATCCTCTCAGCAAGACCTACAGCAGAGCATGATTTGGGGGCATCAAAAGGTTTTGGTTGCACTGAGGCATCATTTGAGAAGTCGTTTCCAGCCTCAGCTTCTTCTATTTTTGTGTTTATGCCCATTTTCTGGTTTTCACATGTCCAAGTAAACCCCACATTTCCATTCTCCGTCAAGAAATCTGAGAATGATTTCGATCCAAATTCCTCGTTTATAGAGTTCGAAAGAAAGGCTCTTGAGTTAGGATTTGGAGGTGGGCAGTCGTCGATCATGGCGCTGTTGTCATCTGTCTTAGCCATGATTAATTCAATTCTTCACTTGATTCAGCACAAATTCCTGCAGGGTCTTAGTAGACAAATAAAGGAGAAGATTATATTCAGATGACGCTTACGAACAAACGCGGCTCGGAATTCCAATGTTCTAACAAGAGAAACAAAAATCAGAACCTACCCTCAGCGCAACCTGAGAACAAACTAATAGTCCAGCGAGCGAAAGGGAAAGATCAGATTTTGAAGGATTCCCAATCACGCAATTGAAGAAAAATGACTTGAACTACTAGAAAGTTTCGATTTTTAGGCGATCACAGGTAACAAAATCAATAAAAGGCTACAAACTTCAGGACGAACGAAGACCCAGAATGTCCAAATGACCACAAACATCTCCGGAATGAAGCCACCAAAAACCCGCAAAATTGAATCTTTGCAACAGAAACAAAACAGGAGGGAAGAATTACAAGCAAAAAAGAACCAAGGATGCAAGGCAAAAGTTACGGACCGAATCACACCACTTGGAAGGTGGGAGCAGGAACAGAGGCTTCGAAAACATCCAATGATTGGTCAGCTTCGAGCTCCGAGGCTGCAACACCAGGGAATGGACAGGAACAGGTGCTACAGGGGGAGGCAAGCATCGACGAGACAGAAATCACACACATTTGTTGCTTCCTCGGGGAAAACCAAAAATTCTCCCAATAAATCTCCCTGCTTTCTCTCTAAAAAAGAGAGAAAGAGAGGGAGAGGGCGGTTTGACCGAGAAAAGGAGGAGGAAAAAGAGCGAGAGAGAGAGAGAGAGGAGAGAGAGCAAGAGGGAGACACGAGAATTAGGAAGGATTTGTTGGCATTGAAAGGTTAAAGAGAACGCGCATTAAATGGAGAACAACTCTTCTTTTGTTTGTTCTCTTTCCCTTATTTATTCCACCTTTTTCTGTTTTATATTCTTTGTATTTTTTTTCATCTCAACTGTCATCATTTCTATATTAACACATCACTCCTCATTTCTCCACATACACGTAATGTTAATGCTCGATTCTTCACGTTTGAATGTTAATTCATCTACATACATTGCAAATGTACATTTCCAAAATATTAAGTGCATTAATCAATCGTATCCCATTTCACAGTAGTTTATCTAAAGGATGAGAATCTTTGCATTTTGATTTGCACGTAGATCTTGATCCCAACCCCCTCATGTTAGTTGTTGTTTGCAATTTTTTGTGGATGAAGATTTGATTTAATACCTCACGCAACTCTTTTTAGGAATCGATTAATCTATATTTTTATTTCGTCGACAACTTTCAAAAATCTAAGTTTAATCGAAGCATTATTTAAAGACCTTTTTTTTCCTTCTGCGATGGAAATATGAAGACTTGAATGATCAAAATGCAAATCTTAAACTCGGTTTATTGTTTGTTTAATGGAGGAGGGTAAACAGAGGAAGCCGCATCTTATGGGAACGGTGGCATTGCCATGTGGAAAGATAGATAGATAGATAGATAGATAGATTACAGTTTCTTTGTGTTGCTACGTGGACTGCATACCGATTGCCACCTCTTTTTTGTTTTAGTAATTTCTATTATTGTTTATCTTCTCTAATTGTTTAGCTAACGATAGCACAAATCATGGTTTTGCATGAACTGAGGTTCCAAAGTGTGTTTTGCTTTGCCTGAGAAAAGATTATGCAGTTCCATTTTAGGTGGCAAGTGACATGACAAAAGTGATTGTTGCCGAGTCCTTTTCATGGTGGAAGGAAGGGGCATTTCTTCTTCCAAGAGAATCCATCCCCATATCTGAAGACTCTCTCCCCACAGCACTCCTTTTGGAGTACAGCTTGAGCTCCACCCTTGACCATTGACGCTGTCGATGCACCTGTTACTCGTCTCGGTAATGTTTCTCCAACATCAGGCTCTATAAAGTTTATAATGAGATAGAACAGTTTCGGTGAGAAGCTCTAATGATGAAGTGATCGTTTTTGGTGCTCATTCTTGTCAGAAGCATGGAAAAAAGGGTTGTTTGGATTACAGTGCTCGTTTGGACGCAGCAAATTAGCTCGATTTTTTACTTAGATGAGGAGAAAGAAGGAAAGGGAAGCAAGTAATTGTAATTGTTTTTCTCCCTCTGCTCGACCTCTCCCACGAGTCACGTATTCAAACAAAGCAGTCTTTTCTCCGCGACTTCGACGATCACGGCGAGAAGGTTGCTGCTCTGCAAGTCAAATAGAAAGACTAGTAGACGCACTTGGATGAGTGAAGCTTGCAAGGAATGGTGGGGAAGTCTCTTTCCATTTGGAGTTGGATGAAGTGTGTTGGCAAAGAAAGATCGCAAGAACAACGATAAAAGACAGATCAATTTACAACCGATCAAAGAAAAGAATCACAAAGTCAACAATGTTAAAGAAATTCTTCAAGTTCGGAGTCTAGAACTGCTCGACAAATTCTTCGAGTGATATCGAAACCATTAATGCTTAATATTTCTAATTCCTTGTTGATTAGTGTGCATTTCCAAGTGAAGTGTGTTCCAAACGAAAATAGTTTGCAGGATAACATACAAGGGTTCAGAAAAGAAGAAAAATCAAAGGGAAACTGATGATTGCAGGAGCCAAACATTACTTTGACACAATGAAGGAGCCTCAACTCTGACTGGCTCGATAAAACACACCGACATTTTTTTCATATAAGTGGATGCAATTCACAGGCTTTTTTTTTCCGAAAAAAAATTTTTACAATGAGAAAAGAAACCTGTCAAGTGTAAACCTCCAACGTCAAAGTAACAGAATGTAGGCCTTGTGTTGCTCTTCTACAGTCGATTAGACAATGCTGGTAATCCAAATCGAAATGATAATGTTGGATTACAGACTCAGGTAGATGGATAAAATTCAGTACAACAATTTCCAGATCCAGCACCAGATCTTATGAAATTTTTGTTTTTTCATCTTGATCATTCCAACTTTGCATTAGATAATAACAAGAATATCCATATTCAGATTTTGGAGGTGATTGTGGCTTCTCACAACCATTTTTTCCAACTAGAGGTTCTTTTATCACCAGATAAAAATCTAGGAAGATTAAGTAGGGAATTTACCCTAGTGAAACCATCTAAGGCTGACCATTCCTCCTCCTGCAGATCGGATATACAATGGGCAAGGCTCCTGGTAGATTGGGAATTTTCTGGCACAGTCGTCACTTGGGGTCCCTCGGATACTGAAACAATCTCATTTGCACTGTGAAGAGCATAAGAGGGTTCCAATCCAGTAGTATCAACAGTGATCGATGATTTCGATTCACATGTTTCTTGTTCGCCTATAACTTCTTTATCAGTAAGACCCAACACCAGTGGCTTTTTTGGATCGGTCTGTTTCTTGTTCGAGTCACAATTCTGAGATGCATCAGATGATATGTGTCCCAAGAATAGGCAGATGACAGCACAGTCATCGACCTTTGATGTAGGAAACTTAAGCTGCCATGCTCGGACTGCACAGTCGACAACAGCTCTGGCAGCACTGCTGCGAGTGGGTGCTGATACAACAATATCTACTACCTCCTTGTTAGAAAGAACATCCCAAACCTGCACAAAATTAATCCTCATGTTAGAAACTAGATAATCTTCTAAATCAAGCTAGCTTTTCATCAATGTAAATATCATGCAAGCAAAATGTTAATTGAAAATGACTAAATGAGAAAAGATTCATGACTGATGGTTAATATTTTACTAATTACGATATGGATCAGTATTGGTTACACAACAGAAGCATGCACTTGCAAAAACACAAAAGACCTGTGAAGAATGAATTAGATGGCTACTCTAGTGGGACCAATTGTAAAGAACAAATAGGATAATTTTCACTAAATTGTAGACCGACAGCCTCACAACGCCAACATCCAAACATATGAACAACAATGTCTTAAAGAAAAAGTATTTCATACAAGATTTGGGTTTAATATGAACAAAAAGCATGAGGTGCCATGCCTTTTCATATTTGGGTTTAATATTCTGATAACTTCATGCAGCATGAGGTGCCATGGAGCCAACTGGCACTCGAAACATGCCGTACCAGAAGGCACCAACAGATGTCATGCCAACTGGTGACAACATATGGCTATGTTAATCTTTACATTTAATAGCCAGCACAGGGGCATGCCAGTCAGCATGGCACATGATCATACTGTACCAAACAAGTATCAGCATGCCTTCATACCATAACATGGCAATCCTTATGCAGCACAAATAACAATGCCAATGGAAAATACCTTCTGACAGATAGTCTACTGAAGAATATTTTCTATATTCAAAAGGACTGTGTAAAGGATAGTTTTGCAAGAGTGATGATGATGTCCAATGAGAGGGATAAAGACAACTGCAAAATAAGTTTATGACGCAACCACAAAATACAGATGCCAATTGGGCTACACTAATCTGGTTTTCATAATCCTAAGATAATAAAATATTACAGAAAGATTTTTCACACATATCTATCAATCTAGATAGTACTTGATCTAAAACTAACATTTTAATTTTGCAACAGTATTTAACAAAGGAAATTACATAATGACAGGAAAAGAAAAATACCCCATCGGTGGCAAGAACTATAAACTCATCTTTCTCAGTCAGATGGCGATATGAAATTTCTGGAACTGATATTAGACCATAATCTTTAAGACAGAAATCCCCAAAAGCCCTGGCCATAGCCAATCCAGGGGAATTGTTGTTTGGCAACCAAACACGTGCGACTTCTGGTTCATCTTGCAGTGCAAAAACTCTTCCCTTGCATTGCTGGATTCTGGCAGCTTCCCCTAGTGACAACATATTAAAGTTTAATCCCAGGTAGACCTAATAAGTTAAGGAGATTACTAAAGCTTGTCAACAATGAGAAGTAAACATCACTCATCAATGAAGAAATATAGACATAGAACTGTGTAATTGTAGACTTAAGAGTTAAGAGTGAATTGTTTCACCTCTTAAAATAATTGATTAATTATGGCAAAGACCTGGATTATTTTATAGATCAGTAACATAAGTCCTACGTAAAATGAAAACACTCTGATAGATGCAAAGTGAATGCTCTATTCTATCAATATTTTATGCCAACAGTGCTTTCGATAAAAGTTATAGTTACTAGGAAGATTGGGCTTCAGGTCAACGGTCAACTGTATAGCAATTAAATTATTGTCCTCATCTCGTGTTCCCATTATCGCTCTTGAGTCACCAATGTTTCCAATAACAAGGTCCTGTCCCTGTAGAAGAAAAGTCAAACTTAATGGCCACCAAATAGATCGAGACAAAACCAATTTTAAGTTTTGGCAACTACTTAAAAGTTCACCAAAAAACTTATTGTTTTAAATTATCTGAAACTACATGCATTAGTAAATAATAATGATGACTAATTAAAAACTTCAAAAATTAGGAAGTCTAGAATCCCTAAACCAAGTCGACTTTGGAATTTCTTTTAAGCACCAGAAAGACAAGAATAATGTGAAGAAACAAAAACATTTTGCAACTCAACTATTACCTGCTTTACTATAGTAACTGCTGTAGTTCCACTACAAAAACAATCGATCATTGGATGAAACTTCAACTCTTTGTCCATCAATCTAAATGCCTTCAGGAAAGATTGCTTCAGTGGAAGATACATCTCAGGCACTTTTTCATTCTCATCCACGTAGTCACTCCAATTATCATCTTTGCTAAAAGATGCCATTTCTTCAGAGTCCATGCTCCCAGAAATACTACCATTTAGATCAGGACTCTCGTGACTGTTAACTCTAACTCTCCATTGCGTGGACAACTTTAGAGGAAGAGAATCTCTGACTTTCTTAGCAACCATATGCCCATATGGACCGTGACCATCAAACACCCCGCAGAAAATGGTGCCTTTTGTCAAAGAGAAATTCTACAAACACACATATCATTGTAATGTAATCAACAAGAAGTTCCAAATGGTAGCTTTTGCAATGAAGGCAATATGTATATACTGGTTGGTAAAAATGAAGGTTTTTCCATTGGATCTAAATGATTGTAATGAACATCATACATAAATAATATATGCAGGTGGAGTAACAAGGCAATAGCAATAAGGTAACGAGCATGTGTTATTGGAAAAGAAATAGCTATTGCAATGACCAACAAGACAAACCCAGCAGCAAGAAACTACTAATTTAGCTGCTGCACCCGCTTTGAGTCATCTCTCTTGCCTTTACCTAATCAGGTACTCATTCTAATAAAAGTAAGATTAAGCATAGATTCAATTGTTCATTTTGTCAAAGCTCAGTTTCCTCTCCCATGGCCTACTATTTTACAGAGTAATTCTCTAGGAAACAGATGCTTAAAAGGCCATTTATTTGCAATCGCATTTGACAATGTGAAGGCTTCAGCAATCAGATGGCCATGAACTCTGACATATTCTTTAAAGATGCCATGCAGCTATTGCAACAATCTCATTAGTTAATAAATTTCTCCAGATTTCATGTGTCTTTGTAAACAGCATAAATAATTGATGCATTTGGGAAGATCAGAATATAGATTATCTCAACTCATTTGGATTACATATATTTAGGTATCTTCAATTTACTAGATTTTGGCACCAAAATTCCTGCATGATTAGTTCACTACAGAATTGAGGATACAGACTTAGTTATTCTATTGACATATGTCATATATATTTTCATTTATATGAGAATTTAAATGAAGACAGTTTAATGCAGGGGTAGCTCCATGCTTAGGCAATCTTGTCTCTTCTGGTAAATATGCCAACATGGATGTATAGCAATACATATATGTTAGAGACAATATGTATGTCATGCTCTAACTTTCCTTCAAGCCTGGAGTAAAAATAACAAATCAGAGTGCAGTTAATGAGTAACTACTATGCAAAAAGCAAATCTATCACAAAGGAGCGCAGAGGCATGAAAACTAGAAGTCACAGGTAACTACAGAAAACTAGAAGTAAGCATAATTGTTAATGTGAAATTACATAATGTGCTAATTTTGGAAATTATTGTTTAGCTAAATTTTTTAAGCATTGATGATAGATAGTACAATCTATAAGTGTAAGATTCTTAACTGTTCTGGCCTCTTTCTTATATTTCAGAAATGGGCTTCTTTATGTTTTTATTCTAGTAATAATTACAAATTAGAGCAGCAAAAAGAACCTCGATATTAACTTATAGAATTACTAGATTAAGAAAAAAAAAATTCCCAAGGGAACATTGGGCTATTTACCAAAGAATTTGTGAAAAAGAAATAAGACAGAGAAGAAACATTAAAGGACACCAGGGAAACAGATACATCACCATGCAAGATATTGCTGTATATTGCAAATCGTCAGAAACTAATAGCCTTCCAATTACGAGTGGAATCACCAACCACAAATTCCACAAAAATTCAAGATTTAAGAAGCAAAATATCACGAACTTCCCCAAAAATCAGTCAAACAGAAGCCAATTATCAAAAGTAGATTTTTTTTTTTTGAGTAAAACATGCTACATAATGCTTCCATTCCAAGAAAAAAAATCATACTGAAAGGAAAAAACTGAGTTTAATTGGACAAACAATATGCAACAAGAAGAGCAAAATAGACAGAGCATCAATTCATCACCACTACGCATAAAGACACATTCTTGCGATCGAAACCACGTAGTATTGCCAACGAAAACCATCATTTGTCGCCATAAAAGCGAACAAGAGCCGACAAGCAGATAGATACCTCCCACACGATCATTGCATCCTGGTTAGTCCCCTTCCGTCCCTGCTGCGTGTACAGGCAAGCGACCTCGCTGGCGTCATTCAAGAACATCCGGCCCGGCATGCGGCGGAGCTCATCCTCCACGGCCTCGCAGCCGCCGTCGGCCGCTTCCCTCCACCGGCCGCCGCTACCTGCCCGTCTGCCTCTCTTCTGCTTCTCCTTCCTTACCTTCTTCCTCCCCCTCCAGCTCTTGGAGCCGAGACGAGGGAAGGCCGAGGAGGAGCCTCCGTAGCCTGGGCCCACCGTCGGAGTTCCCTCCACCGTCGCCGGCGACGGGGATGCGGAGAGGCACGAGCCCATCAAGTATCCGCGAGAGCAAAAGAAAGACTTGTTTTGGTGCCACTAAGAGCGTCATGTTATGTAAGCGACGGGTTGGAGTTTATTACTTAGAAATCAAAGTTTTTTTAATATATATATATATATATATATATATATATATTTGGGATGATATAATAATCCATTCGATTTAACACTATATATATATATATATATATATACACTATGGAAATAGAAGGTGTGATCTAAAAAAATTCAAGGGGATACTTAATCATAATTTTTTATTTTTTTATTTCTTCAAATTTTCATTAATATAAATATCCAAAATTTATTGATTAATTAATTTTTGTCCTTATTCAGTGTAAGAAATAATTTCACACTGTTTTTGTCTCTTTCAAAAAAAAAGAGAAATTCTAAGTAAATATAGAAGGCCACAAATTCTTTTAGTTTTTTATGCTCTGTATATAAAAAGAGAGTTGAGTAAGATAAATCTACAGTAATCATCATGGATTACAACTCATTGTATTTGAACATTGTTGGATAGCATGCACAAATCATCCCAATTAATTTGCTTAGAAGGATTCGGAAGAGGATGACAAAGACATAGATGATGATGATGAGTGTCTTTTTGTTTGATTCCTTTCGATCCATCCTCTTGTTGTCCAGATAAAAGGTAGTGATGAGAAAAGCTGTAGCTTTGATTGCCCACACTGTTGTCAATGACAACGAAAGGAAAGCAAGCAATGTTTCGTTCTTCTTCTCTATCCACATTAATCAAAGCATTAAGTTTGGTAATCCATTACTACATTATCTAATTATGCATGAGATTAGGTAGCTCGATTTGGACCTATATCAAATTTTGGCTCCTCATAATAAGGTTGAGTCAACTATGGGTTGTTTATTATTTCATTACGTATTAGTAATTGTTAGGATTGATTAAATTAAATATTCAAGATAAGGAATTCAAGTACGAAAAATATATATAAATTAAGATTTATTATCTTTTAAATATACTATGTATCTTAAGATTTTGATAAAAAGAGGATAACAAAAATAATTAAGTACTCATTAGGGCTCTTATCTAATAGATCCAAAGTAAGTGAAAAAGATTCAGAATATGTGAGTGTATAATTTATTTAAGAAAGAAATTATTCTGTATGTTTTATTATTTGTTACATTGTGAAAATTTTATTTTTTTCTTGATTAAAGAAAATAACGTATAAAAATCAATCTTATGTTGATTGGATTGAGTTTATGTGTTATTATTGATTATCTTGATTGTTCATTTGATATCAGTCTTCTACTAATTACAATTTAAGCTCATAAAATTAACAAGCAGTCCTTCAAAATTCCTTTGAAGTTGGAAAACATTCACAAGTTGAAGAAGAAAAAAAAAAAAATAGTAGTACATTAAGCTGGCCAAGGAGCTAATTAACAAGCATCATAAACTATCAATTCTCAACTCTTGACCTCACAAATTACTCAAGTCATATGGAGCTCCAGCATCAGACTTGGTATTGTCATCCTGTACTTAATGCTTGCTTGTTTTGGTTCTTCACCAGAACAAAAAAAGCATACTCCATCCAGAGACTCCAAAAGAAAAGTTAGCTCATGCTGCTGCTTGTGCCTAAAGAAGTCACAGTTGCAGAGAGTAAAAACAAGAAGAAGATAACAGCAGGTAGCATTTATGAATGACCTACCATGCTCTGCATTTAATTTGAGTACCTACTGCAGAACTTGTCAGAGGTATGGTTACTGCATGCAACAGCACATTTATTCCTTTCTTTTCCTTTTGGAAGTGAAATATGAGCTTCTAATTCTCATAAATTAGGGTCAAAGGTTGAAGCAGAAGTGTTATTTCTAGCCATAATAACAAGTATATTTTCTGCAGAGCATGTGGGTGGGGGATGGACTGACTTGATGTCTGTCCCTCCATTCAGGACAAGCTTCTCTGTCACATTCTTCCACAATGAGCAGAGGGGTGACTCAACCACAACAGCCTATTGTACCAATTCATTTATCACCATGGCCTAAGCACATGAAAGCATATGATTCATTTAAACCCCATCTAAAAGACTTGCTGAGTAGGAAGGCATTCTCAGTTTTATCAGCTATTAATGACAATATTAGTTCTTTCTAAGCAGTTTCAAGTCCATAGCTTACTTCTAAATCATGGATTATTAACCATATTAATCTGCTGTCCATTTAATTTATTTGTTTATCAGTACATCAACCTACTTTTTCTCTAGAAAGTTACTGAATACATGGTCACCTCACATGACCAGTTTGCTTTTTATTTATTTCTTCCCCCCTTTCTCTTGTTTCTATGTGAGAAAAGATAGGTGAAGCTACTAGAGATATGTCAAACAATAATGCCATGGCACACAACCAAGATATACTAATCTACATTATTCAAGTCATTTGAATACTCATGGTGACGTGATTGAGCTTAAACCACTGCATCACAAGCCAAATCCGCAACATAACTACAAGTGAGTAACATGCAGAAAGTACAAATTCATTTTGTGCTTCCATATGTTTCTACAATTTATAGTTGATTCCTTTTTTGTTTTCCTACATTCCTACTGGCTTTGATGGAAATTCTAAATGAATTTTTCATGGCTCTCAAAAGCAGGAACAATTTTGCAGTTGGACATGCCCATGTATTGGATCTAATATGCAGTAGTTGGAAAATCCCCACCACACTTCAATATGTTGAGATAATTGTCACTCTCCATAGTTAATACTTTTCTTCTTTTGACTAGCTACCACTGTTGTGGACCTTTTGGATTCAATTCTCTGCTTCAATATTTTTCTGTTGTCGGCTATTGAGGCACTAGGAAGAGCTAAGAGAAGGATATTTCTATGCCTTGGTCAAGATATCATATCTTTGTGGTAATTGTCATTGTGGTTAGGGGCTGAAACAAGGGTCATAGGCACAAGGAAACTTTGGTCAAACAAGCATGGAATTCAAGTTTTTCCAAAGGCCTTAATTTCCAATTGTTTATTGTAACAATCCATGGAACTGAAAGTGATAATGGCCAAACAAAGGCTTGTGCATTTTTTTAGCTTATTTAGCAACCTACACCACAGATTGGCACTCAGAGCTTTTTCTGTCACTAACATACTGTTTGAGTAGTTGATTGACTTCTGCAATACAGATTAAATTTAAAGATTTGGCTTGTACCCTCTTTGTTAGCCTAGTGGGCAAGTTGAACTATCAAGAGAGTAGTTTATTGTCATTAGACTTGGATAGCAACAAATGCATTGTATGGATTTTAGCAAGTTGAACTATCACAGAGAGTAGTTTATTGCCATTAGACTTGCATACCAACAAATGAATTGCATGAATTTTAGCAAGTACTGAACTGTTCAAGCATCCAACAAGAGACCTCAAGAGATCTTAAAGAAAAGTTTTTTCTGAAAAGAAACTTCTACTTCATTTTTCAATCTAAAAAGGTTGATTACTGTCTTCTGTGCTTGGAAATCCCCTGGTGATTCTGAGGATTTTCATATTAGCAGTGATGATGATGATGGATGCTTGATTTTATACTGAAAACTCCAAATGAGTTTATGAAGGAAAGTGACTCATTAGACATTGTTAAGACACTTAGATATGTTTCATATAAGATAAAGGCTATCTCTCTGTCATCAGAGACATAAATGCTCTATGCCTCCCATGAGAACAGAGCTTGTGAATTTTCAGATCTCAATGAGGCATCAAGTCTTGAATGAGGACTCTTGTGTTCTCATTCAATGATGTTATTGCCCACCATTCTTTTGCCTTTAACTTAAATGAGCTACCAACCTCACCCCCATCAAGCCACCTCTTTCAGTCTTCTGGACTTGAGACCTGCAAGTTAACCAACTCAATCAGAGTGCCTTCAGCAAAGAATGAGAGGACAGGAAATCTCTTTGGCCTCAGTGCAATGAGATAAGACCACTGAGAATGCCAAAGTAATTGGTCATTGTTCATCATGTAACATCATTATATGGTCATCTCAATGAATAACACAAACACAAACACACACAATCTCAATTGTCATGGGAATGAAGATCTAACTTAACAAGATTGTATCTTGTTTTGCCCAATTGCAATATAACAATGGGTGAGACCACAAGAGTCATGCTTATCATGATTTGACACAAGAGCTCAAAGCAGGTGATTGTTTGGGTTAGCATCTGATTGGAAGACAATGTGCCATATATTATTTAATTATGAGCAATTACAACTCAACAATGGATTTTTCTATCTAGGGGGCTTTTGAATCAGCATAAGCATAAATCCTTTATACCAAGCATTATTTGGAAACATATAAGGGAAGTGGATAGTCATAAAGGATGAAATAATAACAAGCTTATAAGACATCAATTCGAATTCTCAGTCTATGTCATAAGCCTATTTTTTTAATTAAAAAAATTATTACATTAAATGATATACAAGACACTCACACATGAGCTTGAGCCTGAGATTTATAATTTATATAATAACATACTAATCAATTGAATGTCTCAATAGAGATTCTCACAACAGGCCTAATTGGTTGGGTGTGTGCATTATATTTTTGAAATTTTGTTAATAGGTCAATGTGGGCTCTATCATTGTTGGCTCATCCCCAATAGTTTGAAAAATAATGAGCCCTAAATTTTTTAATGATCTTATTCCCAATTGAGCCTGCAAAACATATAACTAGTGTTAAAGAAGAATTATTTAGAATTATTTATCATTTTTTGGAAATCCAACAAATATATTTTTTGAAATAATGAACGATTTCTACTTTAGAAGTTTAGAATAAAACCTCAACTAATTAATGATTCAGTTCATCATATATTCATTTGACAGATTCATTAATTAAGTTATTTATTAAAAAAAAGTTGTCTTTTAATTGAATCAAAGTTGTCCAATTATTTAACTTTTGATCTTTTTACCTTCTTTTGATGCATCTAAAAGAATGAAACTTTACTATTATTTTCCTGCTCAAGCTCATGCAAATCTTCTTTTTTTTTTTGAAGCTTTAGTATATAGAAATGGAAAAGAAAAGCAGGAAAATAAAAAAAAATGATCCTATTAAATCCCCAGTTGTATGTGCAGAAAGTGAAAAAAAAGGAAAACATCAGCTCTTTTTTACTGAAAATCTCTTGGTTCAATCATCCCCTTTTCAATTTTTTTATGAATTTAAAAAGAAAATATAACCTAATTTTAAGTCCAAATAATTTGCATCCCCATCAACTCCTCAAATTCACAACATGCAGCAATGCAACCACAAAACCTTCTTTCAGGTGTTCTACTAAATAAAAAAGAAGTACATCTCAGATAGGTTGTGGAGTTCTGCAGTCAATGCCATCCTTCAGGCCTCTTTCTTCATCTGATGGCTTACCTCTGCTTGTTCTTTTGCAAGATAATGGCATCTACAAGCAGTGCAGCTAACTGTGCCACAACATGATAGCATCTTCCAGTCTGAACATTTTACACTGTTCAACCTGAAATTTACTGTTTAATATTATTCCTTTGCCGACAAAAAGGATGTGTAGATCCGATAAAAAAACGTCTAGCAACAATCTACTGCTGCTATTTAGTTATTGTATTAAAGATCAGTCCATCTTGACACACGCAAATTACCTCTCTATCAAGAGATTACAAGAACTGGACCTCACAGCTCCTGGTGGAACTTGCTGCTCCCTCATCTGTTATGGAGGTTGATTTGTCTATTTTACTGGTCTCAAGAGAGTGCGTTACACAGGAGAAGAGAAGAGTCAAACATGTCTCCAACACTTGACAACTGCAGCACACCGTGTGTACTACAATGCATTCTGACGGAGTGTTGCAGTATCTGATGGAAGCAGCATGTCCTCTGAAACATACAATGAAAGGTAAACTCACATGCAGTGGTGTTTCGGAGCAACAAAAACCAATATGAAGTTTACTTCATCCTCAAGCTCAATGTTCCTTTTGTGCAGATTAAATATAACAAGATTCAAGAGTATATTTTCACTACATATCAAGAACTTGAATTCATCTTTGCACAGCCCAAGTCCTTGAATTGTGGGAATCAAGAACAAGAACAAGCAGGCATCATACGTCCTTGGAATGATTGATACAGATCATTGTTCATAGCTACTTGGTGATCCTTAAATCGAAGGCACGTAAGAACGATTGACTCTGTTTCTTACTGCCATGTCTGCTATTAATTGTTGCAGACCTGTGAAAAGAATTGGTCACAGGACAAGACAGGGCAATTGAGATGTACCAAACTTGTAACTGGGCAACGAGGAAAAGGAACACTAGGAGGACGAATGGTGCGTGTTCTGTGAACAGTTACATTATTATTCTGTTTCTGGTAATTCCATAGCTGTGCACAGACAGAGAAAGAAAGAGAAAAGGGGAAAGATCTGAGGGCAATGGAGAGTTCTGTGGATCATTTCTTTCTTCAGTTCCTCCTCCGCACCCTACCTCGCCATCGATCTCCCTTCCAAGGTAAGAATCGTCGGATCCCCCAACCGCCTCTGATTCCATCCTTCGCGTCTCGGCTCTCGTGAAAGGAAAGGAGATTGCTTTACGGGAAAAAAAAATCGTTTTTGGGGTAGATTGTGTGGAGCTTTCTTGGTGTTCGTTGATTTTGACTGGAGATCTTGGTTGGATTTGCCTTTCGGATGGTTGGATCCATCGATATGGAGACGAATTGAGCTGGGTGGACGAGTTTTGGGAGGAAAAAATCTCGACTTCTCCTTTTTCTTCTGGTTTGTCTGCAATTTCGTGCTGTGTTTTGGATTTGAGATGCCAAGATGACATTTTTATGTGTTTCTTCGTTGATTGTGGCTACTTCGTTCTTCTGTATGTGGTCAAATTTTGTTATTGGCTTTGCTCGAGGTACAGTTGTTTTAGTTCAGAATGTTCCATGTTCCAAGATTTCAGATTGAGATGTTACATAAACCATCTCAATCTATTGATTCTTGTTCTTCCAGTTGAGCTTAATCATCTTTATCTATGTTTTCTTGCTATAGATGGAGAAACTTGTATCAATATGAGGAGATGAGATGGCACAGGTCTGTTGTTAGTGGTCACATATATTCCTGCAACTTTTAGGAAACTGTTGCTTGATTCATGGAAATTGTCTCGTCAGTTTGCTCTAATCTGGAGTATCTAGGTTTTAGATTACCTTGAATTGCCACAGTGATGAATGTAGATTGTCATATTGGTGTCTTGCTTTCTTTCAGTTCCGAAAAAAGAGAAATTGCAGTCTGTCTTGCACATAATAAGTAGCAGAATACCTTCAAGAAGGTTCCTTAAATTTGCTTGTTGTTGAGAAGTAAAAGATTATAGATTTTACTCATTAGACAGTAGTCCCTGAACTTGACTTTTTATATATTCGATTAAATTTGTCGATTAGGTTCATGTATATCAACGTCAGTCCACATATTAGATGTATACTTAGCTAATACTATATAACACATTAGGCAACGTTCTCATGTATAGAGACAGTTATAAAATTCCCGACTTACAACAGTGCAGTGAATAATGTGATCAAACTCTCACGTCGCTTTGTTGATTCTCATTAGATCAGTTGTTTGGGTAGCGAGGACTTTTTTTTTGGCAGTTCATTCCTGGTTGAAATCTTTCCCCAGGATCTTACCTCTTTCATTGCATAGACCATGAAATTTCTTCTTCTTTTTTTTTTGCATCGTATATCATGCTTGCATGTACGTATGCTGTGCATCATGTGCAGCAATTCAAGTGTTCATCAGTGTCACTGTAACCTTCAGTCATCTTTGGCTTGTCATTTGTTTAAGTGTCTTACACTGAAGAGGTGTTTTAATTTCCAGTTGTCTACTTTTCAGGCATTTTGTTGCTTGAGTTTAAGTTTTTCTGCACGAAATTGCAGCCTCTCGAATGATAATTTCATATTCTAACTGCCCCCCCGGTAGCAATGGGCATTATAAAGTTAAGGCCTCAGCGGCCTGGAAATGATCATCATTTACGGCGAAGCTCTTTCACCATTTTGCAAAACGAGGATACACATGAGCTGGAGAAGACTCTTGGTGATGATTCCGATGACTGCGAACTTGGTGAAGTGGGCTATGAGTATGTCATGGTTGGAGGTCAAATATGTGGTATTCCTTATGAGCTTTATGAACTTCCTGATCTGAAAGAGATACTGTCCATAGAGACTTGGAATTACTATTTAACCGAAGATGAAAGGTTTTCTCTGGCAGCTTTTCTTCCAGATATGAGCCAAGAGACAGTTTGGCTTGCAATAAAAGAACTGCTTACCGATGTTGATGTGTTCTTCGGTAGCCCACTCAAGAAGTTCCACAATGGATTGAGGGGTGGACTTTATTCTCCACAAGTTACTCATTTAAGAGAAGGCGTACATTTCTTACAGAGAAGTGAATACTATCATAGCTTAAGATCATACCATGAGAATCTGTCTCAGGTGTTTGTAGAGATGAAAGAGGTATGGAATAGATGCCGACCAACCACCAGTATCGAAGAAAGAGTTCAAATTTGGAACAGCAGGAAAGAGAACAAGCCTGTTTTTGTAGTTGATCTAAATACATTTCCAGATGAAGGTATCTTAAAAAAGGGTGACAGTAATGACAGAATTGTTGAAACTGTACCTTTCTCGAAGAAGACTAAGATGTATATGAATCAAAGTCATGACTCAAAGGTTCTTGTGAGTGGTCTAGTCTGTAGCACCAAAAGAAAAGCAAAGGGATTTCTGAAGTTAAAGCCAATCGTAACGAACTCGGTGCCAATTCAGATGATGCAAGCATTGCCAGATAAATCAGGGGAACCATCTATGCGGCTGCCAAAAGGCGTTCTGAAAATAAAGCCCAGATATGATCCTCTTAGTGAGGAAAAACTAAGACCAAAACCAGAACAAATTTCTGTGGATAGTTGGGGTGCTCATGCACACCAGGTCTTACCTCCACAATTTGCTTTCAAGAGAGACAACCTTCGTCTTAGCAAGAGGTTACCATTTTCACATCAGGTAGATAGAGATGGAAGAACTTACAGAGACACAGAGGACAAACAAGATTGGCAAAGAGATGAGGATCTTTATGCAGGTTGTGGATCAGTTGATTATTCTGAGAGTGAGAGATTCCAAAGGAAGCCAAAGATGATAATAGACTTGAGGCATGATGATGTAGAGATATGCAAAGAGTGGTTTCCTTCACAAACTAACCAGAATTTAAGAATTTATCCTCAAGAAGATGGTCATATTAGAGAGTGCCAGGGTAAGAAAAATAGCTGGAATAGCTCGAACACTCAGCCAAATAGATCATTTGAAAGTTTGGCAGATCCAAAGAAAGAATCCTTCAAACATGCACTTGAAAATTACCAAGAAAGAAAGCCGAGTGCTTTAATTTCCGACACATGTTTTGGGATGTCAAACAATTGTACCCACCAGCATGAGATCTTGACAAAATCATCTGATCATTTGGACCATCAATGTAAAGGTAATGGTGCAGTGAATGTGGCAGTTTCAGGAGTCAAAGAAGGTCTCATGCTTCCTATAACATACAAGAGGAAAAAACCTCAGAGGAAGCTCAACCAGGTGAATTCTGTTAAGCAGCAGCAGCCAAATGTAGTGAGTTTGGAGTCAGCTGCTCCTAGTGGAATAATAAAGCCGAAACCAATGGCCATTAAGATTAAGTTCAGTGGTTTGACAGGTTACAATGCTTAACGAATAAAAGCTTCTGCTGGATCGACTGTGACATGAACATCAATCCAGGTAACGCAGCCAGATGCAGCAATGAGAATCTTTGCAAGGCATATTATACATTGAAGAATAGCAAATGCTTCATGAAGCTATGGGTATCGTTCGATGGAACTTAGCCAATCTGCTACTTCTTGGCTTTCGACTCTGAGCAGCCATTCTGATGGATCATGCCGAAACTATTTGTTGGAAATGGTGCTGAACTGACACAGTTTGAGCTAAGAAGAATCATCCAGCACAGTTCACATTTCATCCCTTTCCCGGGGATGAGATACCTGTTTTGTTCAGTAGAGTAAACAGGGAGATGGTTTTTCTTGCTCAGTAGTCACTAGCTTCATGTGGTCAGACATTGTAGATCGACGTATGCTAATGAGTTATGAAATTGATATTCTTCATTGCATATGCCTTTCAAATATGCTCAAACATGCTTTTTTTAATAATTCAAGCATTTACCTATTTTTATCATCTAAATTGAGTATGGTCAGCATTTACTTCATCTACTTCTGTATAATTGTTCACTGTTTGATCTTTCTCGGATTTCCTAAATAGTTATTGACGAATCTCCGTACCTAGAAATCCCTTGGGCATATTGACAAACTTTGTACTCCATAGTATGTTTTGTTTTTAACTTTGTTATGTATTTGTACAATGCAAATGGTTTCACAGATATATTACTCTTCATGTTAGATTATTCAACTCATTTGTTTATTGAAGTGAAATAAATCATATCTTTAAGGCTTGAATAATAAAAATATGTTCTTTATTACCTGTAAAGGAAATAGTTAGATCCAACTAAACGTCACCATGCAAGATGTGCAAAAGATTTCGGTAACAAGAAGTGTGTCGTCAAACAAAAAAAAAAAAGTCAACCTTGCTGACTCTTGGGTGGGAGGCTACGGCGTGAGCATGCTTGTTGCTCTCCCTATACAAATGAAATAAAAAAAAAGCTCCCTACTTGGCAACTTTAAACAAATTGCTTAACAAAAAACAATCATACAAAATGTTCTTGAGACTCCAAGGAGCAGATTCTAGAATCAGGACTGCTTGTATTGCTTGCAACGAATCAGATCGTATCCGTAGGTCCTCGATGCCTTGTGAAGCAATGTATTTGATTCCTTCAATGTAGCTTTGCATTCAACTTGCAGAATACTTCAAGAAAAAGAGGAAGAGCTGTCACCAATGCAAAATCAAAATAAAATAAAATAAAATTTATTTAAAACTAATTTTAAAAATCAATTATACATGCATAAATTTTTTTTTAAATTTGAATCTAAAAATTTTTAAAAATATTTTATATTTGATCATAAAATTTATAAAATAAGCCAATAAATTTAATAAATATAATAATATTATATTAAGTCTGACTAACAATATGAGTTATAACGGTTCTATGTCATCAATATCATACTTGTACCATGATTTTATTAGTCCTTTCTAATATAGTATAAAATGACTCATATAATTTATCTTGTTAAAATAATTATATTATCATATTTAATTATAATATGTATATATATAAATGTGAACTAGCAGAAACAAATAACTTTAAGTATGTAAGTAAAAATATCAATTATAATGTTCATTCAAACGTACATCATTATATTTTTTATAAGCTGCTCACAAATCCAATCATATCCTTTCAAATATTTTATGCTGTAAGTCTTAAGTGAATGGATCAACAATAAGTATAGTGGAACTCGAGTTATTAATTCACATTAGTTATTTCTAGACTCTTTTCTCAAACTATTAAATACTTTATACCTAATATATAGAATTGCAACAGCACTTATCATTCTTAAAGAAAAATAACTAGAATAGCTCGAACACTCAGCCAAATAGTTTAGTATTCCCGACTTATGTCTATTCCCGAATCTTTTTCTCTCGAAGCCTTCGATTTTCACTATTAATCTTCTTTTTGATAGACAAATATTAAATACCCTTGTTATAACTTTCTCCTTTTTAAAGTTGAGGAAATAATCTTCATACTCTATTTTTACATAAGGTCTCTCACCTTCTACAACTTAGAATTATAACCAAACTTAAGATGAAGAAAAGACTCAAGCTATGCTCAAAATGATAGTTTATAGTACTTTTATACTTAGAAATAGGTGCTTCATCAAACAAGTCTAAGTGAGATATTTATAGACCCCAAAAGGATTCAAGAATGGATCCAAAAATTTAAATTTCTAAGATTTCAATATACTAACAGTACTACTAATAGCATCAAATGATATTACCACTTTAACGAGGTCACAAATCTTAGCTTTAGCGATACTATCATTGCCCTAGGTGGTACTATCGCTACCTTGGGTAATACTACCACTAGCATGGGTGGTACTATCACTGCCTTGGGTAATACTACCACTAGCATAGGTGATACTATTGTCAGAAACATCGAAAAAGTATAAATAGTACTTTTCGATTGACTCCAGCGATATGATCGCTTGGGTCTAATGGTACCACCACCTAAGCCTTATTTAGGCTATCAATTTGGTCTTTTAATAAACCCAATTCAGTCATAGTTCAAGCTCAATAGGTTACTTGATAAGTTGGTATAGTTTAACCTAATACTAACTCAAATTGACTCAAAATAATCTCAATCAAGACTTTAATAAATCAACCACATATCGGATAAAGCTTTCGACACATTGTATGCTCTTCCAATATGTCATCTGATCTTTTAGTACTTCGTTTGAACCTCCGACATATCATTCTTTTTTTCAGCATATCACTTATTCCACCAGCACATCGACTTTCTCACGATATCTAATCTTCCAACATAATATTTGATCCTTCCAGTACCATGCCTAAACTTACAATATGATGTTCGATCTTTAGCACATCGGCTAATCCTTCACCTCGATGTCCAATTTTTGACATAAAATTTTTTTAATACAATGCTTGACTCTCTTGCTTGACAGTTGGCCCTTCGGTGATCAAAGTATTTCCTACATCATTTATCTTAAAAATATAATTAGTCTAATAAATTCATCAATTAATTTTATTATCAAAATTTGAGATTCAATAATCTTTCGTTTTATTATTATTATTTATTTATTTATTATGATGACAATCAATTTCTTGATCGTTTCTAGCCACTTGGGGCGATTCTCGTTCTGGTTTCCATTGGAAAAATGGCTTCTTCTCGTTCTAGGCGTGTGGAGTACGACCGCTTCATCCCGTTCCGGTCGGCGATGTACATGGACGACGCACGCTTTGCCCTAACCATGCCTTGGCGACCGCAGCGTCCATCGAGCGTGGCGAACCAAAAGCTTCTCGATGACTGCATTTTGAAGAACAGGTCTCGTATCCTCGCTTTCAAGAGTGCACTCGAAGCGCCGGCCAGCAAGCTGCCCCAATTTGACGAGCCCATTCGGCCGCAGAAGAAGCAGCAGAGGTGAATCCCTAAAGAACCAGAGAGAGGGTTTTGGGTGGGATAACACGGCATGTTGGATGAAGATGGTTTGAATCTCCTCGACTGGGGAAGCAATACTGTGTTGGCGGTTGGCCTTGACGACACAAAGACAGCGGACCTCTCACTAGCATCAGCTGGTCGCCGGATGGCAACGTTCTTGCTGTCGCATTCGGCAATTCAGTTTTAGCCTTGGTAGATCCAGCATCAGGACAAGATGTGAATCGTGACGGAAGAAGATGAGAACCCGACGCCTGTGTTGTCTGTTCTTTGCCTGGAGAAGTAATTCAATCTTGACAGCGGGCGAGTCAATTGCCTGTTCTTGTGTTGCGGTAGCGGTAAGCGTGACGAGACAACCAGTTGAATCCTTTCCTTCCTCGGGACGGGACAATGAGTTGTTGAATCGATTCGATCAGACGGGAGCAGCAAGTGACAAATCAGGTAACTATGCGAGTACAACCCCCCAAATCAAATTTTCGAAATAAATTATGTAGCGAAAGAAGAGAATGATAAGATCGTTAATCACATTCACATTTTATAATAGATCCTCCTTAAACATAAGTAGTTAGGAAAATATTTCCTTGTTTTGTCTTTTTCTTTTAACTTGTATGCTACTTTTTTAGTGTTAAGTTTTGGTTGGAGGTGAACGTTTTTTCTATCACTAGATATTATATGAACATTTTTAAAATTTTGTGGTCAGAAGATTCTCTAAAGTAAAAAAAAACTTCATAGGTTTTATTGTAGAAGTTTAATGTTATTTTTTTTATGATCAAAATTAATTAAAAATTAAATTAATAGAAACATAAAATGTATTGTGATGTCTCTAACCAAAAACCCTTCCAATTGTGATAAGTGACTAACAGACCGGATAACTCAATATCTTGTCGAATCATGTCAATTTTTTGTTGACTTTCTAGTATACTTTTGATTGTTAATCTTAAATTTTTTTATTATTTTTAAAATTCTTTTTTTTCCTCCTAACAAATTGCACTAGAGTCCAAAAGATTCAATGGTTAGAGATTCAACCAATAAAGATTAGCAAAAGTATTTTCTCTTCAAAGGATAAAATACTTACTAAATGTGATATTATTAGGATTAACAATAAGGATAAGACAGCGGAGAAGACAACTCAATTAGATTGCGGTGGTCTTTCTAGCTTTACAGCATTGTTCTTCCCAAATCACCTATTTGTTAAAGACAACTTTTACATATAAAAGTAATCGGTCAGTGGTTTATGCAAATGAGTTGTCCTTGTTGATGTCACCAGCCTTGTGCAACTTGATGAGAACAAGGTTTGTTTACTCCACAGTACTTTGAAATCTCAAGTAGAAGGCTGCGAGTATCTCCCTTTATATTGCCATCATCTACATCACCCTTAATCACTTGCAGATGCACAGTGCAATCTAAGAAAGAATGGGACTAAAACATGGCAGTCTACGGAGGTCTGGTTCTTCACCACTTCCAACCCAAGAAGAAGCTCCAGTGGCTAGGAGAACACTGGCAGAACTATTCATCCCTCGGTGTCTGAGGGTGGACAACAACAGCAAGGAAGAAGACGGGGAAGAGATGGCGGGGACGGAGAGGAAGCCAACCTTGGAGGAGTGGCTCCTCTCCTCTCCTGGCCTTGAGCTTGACTCCGTCGTCGCGAGCGGATCGCAGCACCGCAGACACTCTCCCAAGGTCTGTCCTCTGAGTCCGGCGCTCCCCTACGAGCACCTCCGTTCCACACCAAGGCACAGCTCTGCAACTGATGAAGGACGGATCTCTTTCGGCAGAAGCGAGAGTCAGAAGAAGAGGGTGAGCTTTCGGTTGCCTGACGAAGCAGACATCCATATAATATACTCGCACGGTGACGCAGAAGAGCGTGAGCATGGCGGAGTTGGTGAACGAGTGTAAGCGCAGGACATCTTCCGTAGATGCAATCTAAAGCTCTCATTTCATCTCCTTTGCTAAGAGAGATGCGTCCTGTTTCCATCCAGCTTGATGTGATTGTAAGCGAGGATGGCTCGTTCTCAAGCTTCAAACTGCATGAAGGTCATTAGTAGGCAGCACTACTGTACTTGTATCTGGGAATGTTTGTGCATTAAACCTGCTTGCACAATAAATTATCGGTCTGCTTTGCATCGATATCAGTATAATAGCTTCAGGAGCTTCATCTAATTCCAACCTTGTGTACTGTTCTGGCCATTGAATGCTTTGGGAGAGACGCCGACATCAAAAGAAAAATCCACATATCAACAATACAAAATAAAATATATTCATAGTTATCCAAATAATCATATTGTTTAGGTAATTTGAATCGAATAATTTCTGACCTTCGATGAGCGTAGAATTGCCTCTTTGTCGTATCGCCTGTACATTCCATTTTTCAGAGATCACTTGTTGTTCGATGAGTCCATTGTTTCACTGATTCGATAAAGGCATCGATAACTGCAATGCAACTAAGCCTGATTGATTAAGCAATCATCACACATCCACCAAAAAACCCATCGATCTTCTTCTCTGTCACCAGCGAATTATACGACGACAGACAAGAAGTGTGGCCATTACTGATGACTTGTGGTAAGATACAGTGGCTTGCTGATTAAAGAATCTGAAACCCATCGATCTTCTTTGGTCATTTAAGGACCTTAGAAACCAAATGCCATCCACACCAACAAGAACTGAATGGAAGATTTGTGTGCATTTCTTTTATTTCTTTGTAAAAATCCAAAAGATATAAGCCAAACTAAAATGATATCAAAGTCAACTGCTTAGCGAGTAGCAAATCAATAGTTCACTTCATTTACATATGTGAATCAATAGTTCAAGCTTCACAAAACTCATGCTCTAATGAGATCGGATAGTATGATTCTTTTACGATTTAAACCCAGTTACTCAATGAATGCATTCAAGGTAAGAGAAAAAGAGCTAAAAAGATCATTGTATCATTTAAATGCTCTTATTCTGTACAAATCTGGGGAGAAATTACCCCTATTTATACTTAATATTCACTTCAAATAAATGACACTCGATCCAACATGGAGATTACTAATTTTTATTTGCCATCTAACCTTAGCCCTAGTTTGATTTAAATCCGAACTAAACTGGTTAGGAATCAAAATCGAATTAGGCCAACAGTTCGATACTAGTTCCGATTCGGATTTGAACTGGTTAAAAAAAATTAAAGCATGAATAGGAATTATGGTGTAGTATTTAGCACATCAAATTTAAAATCTAATGACTTAGTTCAAACCTTGATAAAGTAATTCAATTTTTTTATTAATCGAAACAGGTGATTCAAATCCGAATCTGAATCGAAATTGACAGTTTTGAAACCATCTTAAAAAACCAATGAGGCTGATGTATTAACTGTACAATCCAATCGTTTAATCTAGTAGATGGTAGATCTAATAAGTGTATAATCCAATCAATCATCGATTAAACACATCAGCCTATTTTCTTCGTTATTAATAAGAAGATCACGTAACTCTTCCAGAGAGAAGTAGAGGGTATGTTGATGTCGTTTTGTCATCAGAATATGGCAAGATATGACAACATGATTGATAAATGCTCCTCGACCTACAGGAATGTTATCCAGTTACCTTTTAATTGTTGTCTTCCTAGTTTAATAGGCCAGTGTTGGCTGTGACCATGCATTGGAGTCTCCTTCCCAACTCTACACTATTAATGCCTGGACTCTCTCTCTCGCTCTCTCTTCCCACCTTCCCAGCCAAAATGGATTACGGTGTTTCATTGAAGAAGGCATTCAAATGAGCATACAGATGTTGTAGTGAGAAGAGTCGATCTGCTTTTCCTCGATTAAAAGATCATGTATAACTTACGTGGAAGTAGTCGCCAATGAAAGTACATATCTATACATATATCTATTAGTCCACGATATTGGTTTCTTTTAGGTATTTTGGTCGTCCACCCATTTATATATGCATTAAGATGAGGTGCTACAACCTTCTCTTTACGTCTCGCTTAAACATATTCGAGCATTCTGATATGATATAAAGAGAAATAATTTTTATATATAAATATATACTAGGGTTACCTTCTTTTAATTGTTGTCTTCCTAGTTTAATAGGCCAGTGTTGACTGTGACCATGCATTGGAGTCTCCTTCCCAACTCTACACTATTAATGCCTGGACTCTCTCTCTCGCTCTCTCTTCCCACCTTCCCAGCCAAAATGGATTACGGTGTTTCATTGAAGAAGGCATTCAAATGAGCATACAGATGTTGTAGTGAGAAGAGTCGATCTGCTTTTCCTCGATTAAAAGATCATGTATAACTTACGTGGAAGTAGTCGTAAGATGAGGTGCTACAATCTTCTTTTTAAGTCTTGCTTAAATATATTTGAGCATTATGATATGATATAAAGAGAAATAATTTTTATATATAAATATATACTAGTAGGTTATAACATGCAGCAGAATTAAATAGAACCATAATATACTAGTAGATCATAACATGTAGCGGAATTAAATAGAATACCAAGATATACGTGAAAAACCTCTGGGTAAAAATCACGGAGTAAACTAGAGATAATCCACTATGAGCAATGTGAAGGGTAAAAATATGAGAATAATGAATATATAAATCTCAATCTCTTGTCTAAAACCTTAGCAACAATCACAAAGTAATAACTGGGATAAAAGGATCATGTCACTGTGCACAATATCTAAATCCCCCTAATTCTCCCCAAGTAATCACGGTATGAATCTACTATGATTTGACCTAACCTGAGATGAAAAACAAGATGATTGAGAACAGTCTCTTTGTGTTGTACTTATTTTCTTCCTTTTCTTTCTCTTGTTTTTTTGCTTTATTCTCTTCCTTTTCTTTGGAATCACCTAAAGCCTTCTCTCTTGTTATTTTCGTAACCACCACACCCTCCTAATATAAATTAGGATTAGATTAAATGAAGAGATGGGCTATGAGCTATTCAAGCCCACTATAGGCTGAATCTGTGGACTGCCAACCCAACACATTCTTTGTTCCAATTTAATAATACTATGACAGGATAAGCTTATCATCGGCGTTACTATGCATAATATCTAAATCCCCATAATTCTCCCCAAGTAATCACGGTATGAATCTATTATGATTTGATCTAACCTGAGATAAAAACAAGATGATTGAGAACAGTATCTCTGTGTTATCCTTGATTTTTTCCTTTTCTTTCTCTTGTTTTTCTGCTTTGTTCTCTTCCTTTACTTTGGAATCACCTGCAGCCTTCTTCGTCGTTGTTGCTATTTTCGCAGCCACCATACCCCCTAATATAAATTAGGATTAATGCTTTATTCTCTTCCTTTTCTTTGGAATCACCTAAAGCCTTCTCTCTTGTTATTTTCGTAACCACCACACCCTCCTAATATAAATTAGGATTAGATTAAATGAAGAGATGGGCTATGAGCTATTCAAGCCCACTATAGGCTGAATCTGTGGACTGCCAACCCAACACATTCTTTGTTCCAATTTAATAATACTATGACAGGATAAGCTTATCATCAGTTAAGTGAAGAGATGGGCTGTGGGCTATTAAGCCCACTATAGACTGAATCCGTGTGCTGCCAACCCAACACATTCTTTGTTCCAATGTAATAATACTATGACAGGATAAGCTTATCATCGGTTTCTGACCATATTTGTCAACAAGCAGTGATACGATCAAATTAATGTGTACTAACACCCAACTGTATCACTGGCAAGATAACATGCATCCTCTCTTAAATGATCACAACCAGATCGATACTGCTCGCTATACTGAACATTATAAATAGGGCAGTGCACTCATGGTTCTTCTCGCCTCAGCCTATCCAGCTTCAGGTAGTTCACCAGTGGACAGACATGGCTTCCAAGGCTTTACTTGTGTTTGGTGTCCTCTGTGCGACTCTCCTCCTCGTCTCCTTGCAGATGGCAACAGCCAGGGAATTGACTGAGAAAACTGGTGAGCTCTCTCTCTCTCTCTCTCTCTACGCCAATGCATGTTTATGGCTACGTAGAATACATATACATGGGAATAGTCTGACGACTATTCTGGCTGCCATGCAGAGCACCAGAACATGAAGGAAGAAGGTGCCGAGGACCGGAAGTATCCCGACGATCGCGGATACGGTGGCTACCCTGGCCGCGGTGGTGGTTACTACGGTGGCAACCCCGGCCGTGGTGGGTACTACGGTGGCTACCCTAGCCGTGGTGGCGGTGGCTACTGCAGGTGGGGATGCTGCCGCCGCGGCTACTACGGTGGGTGCCGATGCTGCTCCTTCCCCGGAGAGGTTCCTGATGCTGAATACCAAGCTGAACCGGGGAACTAAATAAGGCTCATCCAGTACTGTTCTAGTAATCCATATTATTTACTGTGTGGTGCTATGGTCTAAAGAGTGAATTATCCAAAGAGTTCTGCCTCCTGGGTTTCTCTCTTAGTTCGTAGTTGGTATGCTTTGGTTTCTTATCTGGGAAATTAGTGTTCTATGTTCTGTCATCATGAATAAAGTGGTTCTTCTTGTTTGATGCAAATGATATCTCCTACGTGCCGCCTTATGAAGATGTTGAATAGTGCTTCTTCTCAGATAAAATGTCATTCAGTGCAAGAGGCTGCTTCCAGCCAACACCATTCTCTCTAAAGCAAATGTGTTGTTGATGTTGTTGTTTCAGGTGTAATGACGAGAAAGAGAGAGAGAGCATATGGCATCGAAGCCTTGTCAACACTGGTGACCACCTCTCAGCCTCCAACGTTGATAGCTACAGTACTACATCGCCCAGGCGTCGAACATGACTAAGCAGCTAAGAACAGTATCATCTAAGGATATGATTCTTATGCACTTAAGACCAAATAAATTTAATCATATAAATTGTAAGATAGAAATATATGATCACGATCATGCATGAACATATATCATGTAAGATTAATTTAGTTTGACCAACCATTATTTTGAGAAGAACAATAATCATGTTTAATATGGACTATTGCAGTTAAAAATTCATTCATAATTGACCTACTCTACACACAAATATTATAAATACAACAAATGGCACAAGTGCCCGGTACGATCAAGATCATATTGCTTGCATTGACTTCCAAGCATTTGATGGACTACCGGCATGCACATTACTTGATGCAACTTGACTTTTGTCTCAATCAATCTCTTCTTTGAAAGCTCATAAGACCTAATTGGATAATGAGTCATTTATACAATGATTCAAGGCGCTTCACAAGAAGATTTACGGCTTTTGGATGTATTCGGCAAACATAAATTTGACTTCTTAAATTTGGCATTATGTGTGCAATGGACTGATACTTATTGCTTAATTATTGGCCGCAGATGAACCATTGTTTGTTGGGTAATTTATGCATGAAAAATAAATTTATAACTCTATAGTTATATCCGAATTTATTCTAAATGTGATTAAGGGATGTTCAAACTTTGTTTAAGTGGATCGGATATAAATGAATATGAAAGAAAACACTCAATCTACTGATCATGTTACTATTTGATCATAATTAAGGTACTTGCAAATTCCACTCTACTTAAATCTAATCCCAGCTGATTTAGTAATATTAATTCATCTCAAACCTAGTTAAAGGATGAGAAAATAAATCTTCCAGTTGCTTCTCCAATGAGCTTCCTTTGGAAAAATATTTTAGCTAGAATAAGAAATTTATTCATAAGTATTATTGTAAATATGTTAAATTACTTGTTTGCTCCTCCTAAAATGTCCATGATTATAAAATTACTCTCTCTCTCTCTCTCTCTCTCTCTCTCTGTGACAGAAATATATGCATATATATATAAAGGATTAACGAGTTCAGATGTAAAATTATGCATGCTGCCATGTTCACGATGTACGTAACAGAAATCATCACAGCAGCTACCTTAGTGCTTAATTATTCGAATCTTATTTCGTCTGTCGTGCAGAAGAAAAGAGCACGAAGGAAGAAAGTGTTAACCAGCAGAAGTATCCTGGCGGATCGGGTGGCTACCCTGGCGGCGGATTTGGTGGCTACCCTGGTGGTGGATACCCTGGCGGTGGCTATCCTGGTGGAGTATTTGGTGGCTACTGCAGGTGGGGCTGTTGCCGTCCTGGGTTCTTCGGAGGTTGCCGGTACTGTTGCCCTTACCCTGGTTGAGTTGGTGATGCTTTACCAGGGAACTTATAAAGACGTGCTTGCTGCTATGAATCCTTTATGTATGGTATTCCAATAATAATTAATACATATACCGCATGTGTGTGGCGTAGAGAGACAATAAATTATGGAGCTCTCCCTTGTCTGTGTTTGGTTTGTTATATGCATATATATGGTTTCATATTTAGGAAACCAATATTATGTATATTTTTTCTGCTCATGAATTAAACAGTGTGCGTATGTGCATGGTTCGAGTTGTCTGTACTCATTTGCTAAGAGGCCTCGACATGGGTTTGATGCATGCCAGTGGCATTTTAATGTAATGTAGGCAGTCAATGCATCCTTCGCAAGAATTCATTTATCAGTATAAAGTCAACAGACAGCATCTACATGCAAAGTTGACTTCAAGCGTCGGTTCCACATGATTTACTGTGTTCCGGTCAGAACCCGAAAGATCGAAGACGAACCTTCATATTTGTCTGAATTCGAACAATTTCACGTGGAAAGATTGAAGACCTTCACATGGTTCTAAGTTTGTCCAGCAGAAAGCCACTCCACATGATCTCAACCCAAACAAAAACAATTCTTGAATCACATCTCAAACTCAGATTCTTCTTGATACATATGCAGTATTTCCAGGGCAATGTTCATCAACAAGTGTTATACAATGAAGTAAAAAACCTTCTGTATATCAATTGGACATTATTCCGGATGACATACAGATTGCTGCGTCATATAATATAGCAAAAGTATAAGTAAACGACATATTTATGTAAACCACTCCGTCAAAAAGAACTGCCAGAAAAGTGAATCAAAATGCTGTAAGTTGAAATGCTTTGCAGTGCTGCTCACTAAAGAAGCATCAGACCGCTTGAAACAGCCAAAACGAAGTAGATCAAGAGACCAACCCTGGTGTCGTATGAAGAACCGCCGTTATTAGTTGGTGACTCTAAAGATTTGGGAGAAGTGATTCCATTGTGACTGGGGGCTATATCTGATGCCTTCGTGGTCACCGGAGCTGGAGCTGGAGCTGGTGCTAGAGACGGATCAACGCTGAAGATTGCTTCCGGCAGTAGGACGCGACCGATCTGGTAAACGGCGACTGGTGCGGTAGAGTAGACGCTGCTAGATATCTTTGGGCTTGACCAAGACGAGACGACATGAATGATCCCAGCAGCCTCGGTGACGTTGAGAGTGTACTGCCCGCCGGCAAACGTGGTGACGGGGTTCATGTTGCTGAGGTTCCTGAAATCCGAGAGCGAGTAGTACTTGGATAATGCATGGTACAGGAGAAGCGTCCTGAGTTGGTCGTCGGTGAGGTTGGCCAGGACTGAGGTATTCAGCAGTGCGAATGCCGAGTCCTTGGGCACGAAGATGGTGATGCCTTGCTCCGAGTTGTTGGCTTGGTTTTGGAAGGTGTCGATGACGCGGGTTTGAAGAAGATAGTTGAGGAAGGTATGGTAAGGACCAGCGACCGAGAGGAGCTCCGTGAGGTTCACATGGTGTGGCGCAGGTGCTGGTGCAGGTGCTGGGGATGGAGGTAGGATCGGTGCCGGAGGTGTCTGAGCTATTGCAGGAGAAGAAATCAGCAAGGCTACTAGCGTGGTAGCAAAAGAGATCACTGTGAGCTCCATGATCTGTCCAAAACTGTTCTTCCCGCAATAAGACTTTCCTTGCCCCTGCAATCCGTAGAGCTGATCAAAGTAAAGCTTCTCTATGAAAAGATTTCAAACATAAAGATCTCCAGGCATCAAAGAAACAAGTGAAAGGAAGAGAAATGTAATGACAAGCAACTCATGCACCACTGAAGCCAGAAAGAAGTCTGCTAGAATTAGCATTAGCAGTAACTGAAATCTCCATTAAACATCAAAAGACAGTAAGGAGAGAGCATGGAGAACTCACCCAACTGTGAGCTCGAGGAGGCACACAACTCAAGGGATGAAGGAAGAGGAAGGCAGCATATAAAAGGGTGGCAGTAGGTGGGATCACGGCAAATTGGAGAGGGTGAAAGAAGGACGTGAGTTGGCCATTCTTCTATTCTTTTTCTGAAGCTTCAGAGACAGCCCATCTCAGTTGAGAGTCGGAAGCTGACCCTACAACTAATCTCCCTCTTCTTCTTTCTATAAGCTTTCTCCACCTTGCACTCCACCCCAAGTCCTAACACCAACATCATTGCTACGAGATGGGGCATTGTCTTAGAGTTTCTCACAAGTTTCACAACTGGTCATGTGGAGCACAACTCTCTCCTGTATCACCTATACATGCTAGTTTGTGCAGAACATCAAATTGTACAAACAATGATTTATATTGGTAGTAAATAAATGAAGTCAGCTTTGGATAGATATCCGTATCCACCATGTGAATCAGCAGGAAGAAGATGGACTCAAGACATGAGGACCAATCACTCCAACAGCACAACAATTAAGGGAAAATTTTCCTGATCCCCAAATCCTTTTTAATTTGCCTAACTACAAGAAGTAATGGGTTGGACTAAAGGTTTCACACAGGAGGAACCTAATTAGATCTAATATAGAGTCAAATGGTGGTGTCATTCATTCTGTAGTTGCCAGGATGTGCCTGTGAGATTCCACAGACTTAGTCAATATGCATGGATGCGTCTTATATCCAGGTTGGTGTCAGTGAGGTGATTCCACCTTCATTGTTCTTAATAATGTCAATTTTGATCTAATCCAGTGTTGGGAAGATATCCACCTTGGAATGAAGTGTGATCGAAGTTATTGGGTGACTTGGCTGAAGGAAAGTCTTTTTGAGTTGGAAAAGGATTTAATTGTTGGATATCTATTTAGACTAATTCTATAAATCATGCATCAAATAAATATATCTCTCCGACGTTCAAATTAGTTGACAAGATAAAAAAATATAAAAAAATTTGAAATATACATAATACCTAAATTACAGAATATTAAGTGTATTAATGAAAAAAAATTCCTAAATTTCATGCTGAAAGGCATGTCCATTCGGCACATCAATCTTTCTTTATTGAGTGATGCCACATGTCAAGTTTTAATTTACGGCCATTTGACGAGCCCATTCGGCCACAGAAGAGCAGCAGAGGCGAATCCCTAGAGAACCTGACGAGCCCATTAATATTTCTTCTTTGTTATATTTATTCAAATTTATTATAACAAGTAATGATATTTAATACTTTATGAAACCAAGTGAACGATTAGGCAACCTCTCATCTTTAGTTTATGATGGATGTGATTCATGTCATCCATCCAGAGTTTTCCATTATAGTACAGATGCAATGTGAAAAATTCACAACAATATGAGTAGGAGATGACTGATAAACAGATATGCATGAGAAGGAATACGCGTGGGAGGAAAATATTACTTCATTAAGAGCAAACAAATATAGTACATAATTTGGGAGAATCAAAGGGGGAGAGGGGAAAAACTAGAATCCTTTACTGTTGCTGTTGGTTGAGAATGCATATGCTATGACTGCAAACTCCACTGTACTCAGTTTTGATACTGTTTGAATCAAGGTTAGATGGGTTTCCTACAATGATGTTCTGTTTGACACGGCAAACTGGATTCTAGCGATGAACTCGTCGATGGTCATCATTCCAAGTTCACCTCCAAACCTTGATCTGACAGTAACCATCTGAGTCTCGACTTCTTTTGGCCCAACAACTGCCATGAGAGGCACCTTCTGCTTTTCTGCATTTCTTATGAGCTTCGGTAGGCGCTCGCCAGAGCAAAGCTCAGCTCGGATGCCAATGGAATTTAGTTTTGATACCACCTCCGTGCAGTACTTGACCTGAACAATTCATAATGAAAGTTATGAGCTTAGAAGTTTTCACAATAATGTATGTAATAACAGCACCTCAATAGCTACATAGCATACAAAAGAACCATTTCCCTTGATACTGAGCTATTATTAAGACTGGTTGCAAAACTCGTATCACTAGAAAACATGTTATACATGAACATGAAAAGTGAAAGTCCTCTATTTGTTTTCATTAGATCCTTGGGTTATATTTCACAAGCAACACATTCTGACATTTAATTAGGTATACAGCACACACATAACAACATCCTGATTGAAGGGTAAATTAGAAATGTATGAGAAGCATATTAGCCGTTTAGCCATTATGTTAAGATTGATATCAATGAGTGCATTGAGATACAAAATGCCTCGATTGTTTCACATGGAAGAAACTGCATGCATGACTGTAAATGTGCAGCCCCAACACCACACAATTTATTGATCATCAGTGTTCACCAGCTGAAAAGCCAACATTGAGCTAGCATTTATTCTGTTTGCAGACATACTACTTTTATGAATATCAATATGCATCTTTTGACTCCAATAACGCTGAGGACTCGATGGAAAAATATCATGATACAAGTTAGTAGCTTCCTTCGTAGAAGTCTCAAATGTATATACAACATTTGTTCCACAGATGTATGTTGAGTGGGTTGGGCTTGCAGGTGTGTTTCATCAAGTTGGCACTCCCATTAGAAGAAAAACAGCAATAATCATAATAAAGATGTGGGTTTAAAAAAAGGAACTAGATAAAGAAGAGAAACTACAACAAAAAAAGAACCAACAAATTTGCAAGAAAGAATTCAAGACCCATGAAAAAGGACATCAACTCCAGTTAACAAAATCCTAAATTTCAACTAGAATGATTAAGCATCACAATACACCAACCGATAAAGGAAAACCCCTAAACTCATACTATATGGTAAAGATGAAAGGAAATCTTTTGCAAAAGTGTATATATATATACACACACACACACACACACACACACACACAGAAATTGCCAAAAAGAAAATCTCTGACATCCTTGGCATACCAAAAGATCCATGAGCTTCAAGAGAAATAGAGGAAGAGAAAGAAAGGGAGTGTCAAGAGAGCACCATCGATGTCCACACAAAGAAGAGGGAGATAGGAGGAAATTTTGAACAAGCATATTGTATTTCACATCTAATTTTGATATAAAAAGCACCATTGATATCAACACAAAGGAGAGGGAGATAAGAACAATGTACATAATTTTGATTAACATAGAACCATGTTGTATTGGGTTGGGTAGCCAGACACTTAAGCAAAATCAAGTTAGGTTTTACAGCCCAAGCCCAATGAAATCCAAAGCCAGCATACTGAGAGTTGACAACAATGTAGAAAAATAACTCCTTTAGGAAAATAAATATCAATCCATTTGGGATCAAAAGCTTAACAACAAAATCATGATAAATGGAGAAGCATACCTCAGTATCAGTCACAGGTAAAACACGAGCTTGGATCGGGGAAATCCACAGTGGAAAGTCACCAGCATAATGTTCTATAAGGACACCAAAAAATCTCTCCAAAGATCCAAGAACAGCTCTGTGGATCATAATAGGGCGTCTTTTCTCGGCATTTGAATCCACATAGGATATATCAAACCGCTCAGGCAAGTTGAAATCAACCTAAAATAATGTCATACAATGGCCTAGTTAGCCTATATGCACATTCCAAAGCTCATTTTGAATGTCCAACTGAATAGAAAGGAATGCTAAACAACTTGCCTGCACTGTTGAGCACTGCCATTTCCTTCCTAGTGCATCTTCAATTTTTAAATCAATTTTTGGACCATAGAAAGCACCACCACCTTCATCAATCTGGTACGCCCAACCTTTGTCATCTAAAGCATCTCTCAAGGCAGCAGTTGCTTTTTCCCATATATCATCAGTGCCCACAAATTTCTCTGGCCGCGTTGAAAGGTTCACCTCGTACTTCTTGAAACCAAATTGAAGCAGTATCTCCTCAGTCAGATCAAGGACACCCCTAATCTCATTTTTTATTTGATCATCCAAACAGAATATGTGTGCATCATCCTACATCATAGTGAAGCCAAACTCAAATCATCAGCATCTTGTGCATTGGTATACAATCATGAATGCTTGGAACTATACTCTCAAGTCTCAAGTAATATTAATGAAACTAAAACTATTTGTTTAACTTTGTTCGAAGTGGTCCAAGAACCTTCAGAGAAAGTACAATCAAATATCATTAGGTGATTAATTGAATGTTAAAAACACAGTTTGGTAAGCATCATAATAACTTTCAGAGAGTAGACCTGTTGTATATTTTGTAAATTGAGATATCAGACTAAAGTGAATGCTACAATCTGAAACAATCCAATACTAATATCTCACCAGTAAAAGAGTTAGATTCTTTTACCAAATGTGAATTTATTCAACAATAGCTATAACTAGGAACACAGATAAACAATAATATTAAAATAAGACTAACAGTAATGTTTTTCAACTTGATCATTGTAAAGCAAATCCCCATAAGCCATCTACCCATGATAAATAAAGATCATGAATTCATCCAAACCAGGGTTTGCTGTTTTCAAGTTTCTCAAATAATAACATCCAAAAGGATGACAAAATGGTCAAACACAAAACATTTTCGCTCATGCAAACTACCAACGCAACAGGCATCCAAACGAGTACCAATTTGTATAAAACTACTAGCAAAATCACTCTATTTCTTTGCCAGACATACAACACCTGAGACCCTTGAGGGTGTTAGCTAGTTGAACTGATAAGGACCTTGACAGTATATCGCAAGGTCCTGGGCTCAAATCCCACCTTCGCTACTTACCCTTTGCGAAAAAAAAAACACCTAAGACCCTTTACATTATCTGCTGTAGAGATTAAACAGAAAAAAAAATCTCTACAACAAAAAAGGTCTTTACAAACAATGAGGATCATTGGTCTTGTGGATAGAACCTTATGAATTTCTCATGGCTAGATTGACAGGATAATAGCTACCGATCAAGGTTCCTTTTGACTGAACTAGAAAGGGGGGTAAGCACATGGTATATCACATAATGCCATGTGTTTGTTACACAATCTATCAAGCACTGTGCCTCTTGAGGCAATGCCTCGCAATCATCCACACAACAATTTGTTTTTCAAATCATGAGTCTATTGATTGATGCGACAAAAATCACATCCATTCAACTTCATCTCAAATCTACTATGCACATTTTACCACAAAGTAACATGTCATCACTGGATGTCTATAGATGACATCAACTATTGCACTCCTTCATTAACAAAGACTCATAATAATCCATCAAGCCAGGCATTATATCATCACTTCCCTAAGGAGTAATAGTTAATGGCATGCATAACATGTGCAATTGCACGACGGCGATATTATGCACATGCCAGATACATGCCTGGAATTAAATTTGGAATTGCATCTCAGGATGTGACCATGCCCAGTGTTAGTACCTCACCGACATGGATAACATAGGGACGCATGACTAGAACATGAAATCCATGCATCAAACTCCTAATTCTTATGTCAACCATGTTCATGGCTTTGCCAATTGACATCACTAATACATGAGATCCCAGTCATGCTATAATGCACATGCATTATCCTCATATGTGTCAGATGAACCAAATGCTAGTAATTTTCTTCAAAAAAAAAAAGAGACAAGAATGACCAGAAAACCCTGGCTTAAACTGATCAATTGTAAAAGTGGAAAAGTGAAAACATATGAAACACTGAAACATAACCAAGAATACATCAAAGAAGGAGTTGGCACGAAAACATAACAAACTGTGCCACTAGAAAACATTAAACATGATTAATTGGCCAAGATGCTCTAGAGGCCATCATCCATTTGTACCTGGGTGAACCCTCTCACACGAAATAGTCCATGCAAGCTACCGGACAATTCATATCTGTATACAGTTCCCAACTCTGCCACTCTCATAGGAAGATCTCTATACGAATGCAGCTTCCTCTTGTATACCAATATGTGATAAGGACAATTCATTGGACGAAGCTGATAGAGTTCATCTTCTATATTCATCTGGTCATACATATTTTCCCTGTAAAAGTCCAAGTGACCACTGACTTTCCAAAGATCAGCCTTTGCAACATGGGGAGTGTAGAGTAAGTCATAACCATGTTGCAGATGAATTTTTTTCCACGAGTCTTCAATAATGTGCCTAACCATTGCACCTTTTGGATGCCAAAATACCAATCCTCCACCTGCATCTTCCTGCAAAAGAATAGAAGGAAGATTAGAATATTCCTCATGAATTGTAGTTCCAATATACAGGCTGAAAGTTTAGCATCGTACATAGAAATTAATATAGAAATGCAAACTTGTTGTACATGCATGGAACATGTGAACAGCAGGCATTGCTTGGTCTCAAAGAAATTATAGGGAAGAAGTAATCTCAATGTTAAAACACATAAATATTTCTGAAACCCTGACAAGAAACCAGTAGAACTTTGTAAGATGAAAAAGTGCAAATGAAGTCTCACAAGTTTTCACATGTTATACTTCCATATATCCCTCTCATCTGATGGAAAGATAGAAGTTGTAGCATGATGACATAAACCAATTCTCAAAGAAGATCCTCAAAACATTTTTACTAAACAATTATGGTCAAGCTGATAATATGGTTGAGATAGTTGTAGTACCTGTATAGAGAATAGATCAAGATCCTGACCAAGACGCCTATGATCACGTCGCTTTGCCTCTTCCTTTAGATGAAAGTAAGCTTTTAGCTGTTCTTCGGTCTCCCATGCTGTTCCATATATCCTTTGCAACATGGGTTTATTTACATCACCTCTCCAATAGGCCCCAGCAACAGATTCAAGTTCAACAGCCTTCTTATCTATATGTCCAGTCGAATCCACATGGGGTCCAGCACAAAGATCCCACCATTCATTTCCTGTATGATAGAAAGATAAGTGAGCAGCAATTTTTTTCAATAGATGCAGCAGGTTCACTATGTTTCATAAAAAGGTTGACCAAGACACTAGAAGAAGAAGCAAACTTACCTATATGATAAATTGTAATAGGTTCTTCCTCTATACTTTCCAATATTTTTAACTTGTATGGTTCATTTACGGCCATAATTCGTGTTTGTGCCTCTTCCCTTGATACCTCTTCTCTTATTAAAGGCAGATTGCGGTTGATGATACGATCCTACAGATGATGCAAGAAATAAATTCTGTACCCTGAAACAATAAGCTAATGAATATTCTTGCACAACTACAGCTATGTCATGACCTTAATTTAGAAAGCCATTCAAAGCTTTTGAAGATTAAGTCAGGCTTACCATTTCCTTCTTTATTCTCTTCAGATCCTTGTCTGTCAAAGGCTCCATATCAAAGTCATAATAAAAACCATTGTCTATCCATGGACCTATGGTCACTTTAGAGCCAGGGAACAATCTCTGAACAGCCATTGCCATGACATGTGCGCACTGCAAAAAGAGATACTAGCATCATGTAATGACAATGCTGAATACAAGCAGCAATGTTCATCATTTTGACCCTTTCTCATTTATAAATATACAGTGAATCTTTACAAATGTTTAATGAATAAGATACAAATAAGAATTTCATGTCAACATTTCACTAGTTCTTTGTTTTATTTTCCTTCCTTTAGCAGCTTTGTGAAAACAAGGAAATTGACAAAGTTCATTATAACACAAAGAGAGCACTTAAGTCTGTAAAACGTAATTTTATTTATCAATGGCCATGGATATCAAAATTGATGATGTAGATACACTTCTTCGCACACACAAAATAAATAAATATATAAATATGCAAGATATTTCTTACTACATTTTTGTATTGGATATCCATGGTTCATCGCATATCATCAATGCTTGATATCTTGTATATGGAAAAACAAATTGTTTGTACCATGCGTTATATACTGACCGAGGTGCAGAAAGTTGATAAGCAGAATTTTTCTTTTTAATGAGCAAAGCATTTGAAAACAAATTTCATCTTTCTCAGTCACATACTTAAAGACGCTGATCCATCTTTCTATCTTTTTTATTTCTTCCCTAATTGGAACAGTCTAAGACAGTCATCCCTTCTTCCCAAAAATTCCATTACTTGCATAATTTTTCATCAAGAAAGTGAGAGAATATCCAAGACATACAATAGCCCAAAATACGTACCTAAATGCTTGCTATAGATCTTACCAATGACTGCAAAGCATCAAAATTTAAACGTTAATGGCATATATCTAAAGACGAAGGATAGTTCGACAGTCGATATAACTAAAAAATTTATCCTTTTTTACCCTCCGTCTGAGAAAGGAAGCAAGAAGGGTTCAGTTAGGAGGAAGAGCAGTACCGTGTGGCGAATCCGGAGTAACTTCTCGGAGGATTCATTGGTGGGGAGAACGACCCTCTGTTCCCTCAAACCCTCCTCCTTGTCCTTGGTACTTCTTCCCCCAGTCTCGCCATCCAGCTTAGGCTTCCCCTCCACAGCGCTGGGGGCAGGCGAGGAAGAGGCAGCGAACCTGCGGGGGTCTCGCGTCGGAGACCAGAAGGGGAGGGATGGGGCCCTCCGGGTGGCGGGAGGCGAGAGGAGGCGCCCGTTCAAGAGAGGACGAGATAGGGTTTGAGGTCTGGGGAGGAGGAGCGACGAGGGTGAGGCTGCCGCCATGGCGTAGGCGAAGCTCATCTCCGCTTCCCCTCTTTCCTCTCCAACGACCGGCTTGTGTGGACCGCGGACGTGCCCTTCTGTGGTCGAACGTTTCTCTTTCTTTTGTTTCCTTTTAGATAAACTAAAAAATGCGGGGTATTTGTTGTTCATCTTTAATTATTTTAAATAATCTTTTTTTTTATTTTGGTTATTATTATTTTTCCCTGAACTCTCAATTGTTTACTTGTGGATGCTCGATGTCCACGAATGGCTAACGGATTGGAAATTTTGCTCTCCTATCACATCTTAAGTCACTTAAAAATAAAAGGTGTTTGGCTTTTTTTTTTTCTTTAAAATCAACATGAGGAACAAGTTCTTTCAAAATTTGTCACTGTAATCGGGTATATTTATATCCATACAAAGAGAAGGAGATCAAGGAATTGTAGTTTTGGGACAAAATTAAGCAACTGCGAACCAGACGTTCTTTTTTTTTTTTTTATCGAACAAAAATGTTTCTATATTTTTTAACTCTTATGATTTTATTTATGAACATTTTAAGTTTTTATGATTTATTCGTGTCTAATCCTTATATTTTTAAAAACATAACATATAAGTTTCTCCCGTCGAGTTTGAGTTAACAAACATTAGAGTCTACTGACGTATCTTGTTGACTCATAATAAATCATTAATATAATGATATATGTAATTTAGGATTAAGATCTATTTTAACCCTTATAATTTTGGTTATGATCCTCTTAAGCCCTAATGATTTACTCGTATTTAAAATAACCCCTATATTTTTTAAAACATAGTACGTAAGCCCCTCCCATTAAGTCTGAGTTAACAAACGTTAGAATATACTTACGTTGCATGCAGATTCATAATAAATCATTAATATAGTGATATATGTAATTTAAGTTAAAAAAAAAAAAGCAGAAGGAGGTGTCATCATGGAAGCGATCACCAACAACAGTACTGAGCTACTATTGCCTTACAAGGCATCGTACGCACCTAGCCTCTCTCATGCTAATGATGAACTTAAGAGCTTTCGGTCCTGCCTCAGGTGGATATGCTTGACTAGTTCGACGTTAGACACGTAGTGATCTCCTTGTCCCTCTTCCTCCTCTTAAGTGTTTTTGTCCCCATCGGCTTCCCTTTATTCTCTCTTATGCCCCCACCCACCATGCCTATGATATTGTGATCCAACTCTCTCTCACCTCCGTCTTTGGCCTCTCCTACCTCTGCTTCACCGCCTTCGTTCGTTGTCATAGCTTTCGTCACTTCCTCTTCCTCGATAAGCTAATCGGGAAGAGCAAGCGGGTGTGGGAGGGCTACACGGACCAGTTCATAAATCCTTCCGTTTTTTTTCTATCTTTGTGATGTTATATTTCATGAGGGAGGTGGCTTACAAGGTATGATGATACTTGTCGGGATCAGAAATGGTGCTATTCATGGTGGCGTGCAGCACCGTGGCAAACAATATGGTGGCATGTGCCCTATTAGCGAGTGACATTCGATAAATCCAGTTCGTTATACCTTTTAACGATTAAATTACTTAGACCGAATTGGAATAAGTTTGATATAACATTATAGTAACTCCCTAGCA